>JARYZH020000107.1:1372500-1545000 GCA_030021035.2 Notholithocarpus densiflorus
AGTTTGACCTGTTTTTTTCCTGGAAGAGTGTGGGCTGGTGACCAGGCAATGAGGTAATCCTAAGGCTGAACTCGAAGATCCTTTGTCCCTGATGGTGATAAACTAAGACTTAGGCAGCGAAAGGCTGATTATAATATAGGAATGGGATGTAGGCACAACATTAGGTTTAAATTATTTGATGAACCAGGATTCCTCTAAGGTGGTCACCGGTGTGGTGCCTGCCACAACGTCTCCGATGCCAAAGTTAGTGTATGAAAATAATAAGAAAGTTTCAGATATCAGAATATCGGTGCGAGAATATTTCTTGGGTGAATCTAATGTACCTGGTTTGTCTCTAACCAATGTGTGTGTGTATATATATATATATATATATATATATATATATGGTTTCATGGTTCCTAGCCATTGGGGCCTTAATTGTGGATTTAGTGCCTTTTTTGCAACGCCTCTAGGCTCATGAATATGGGTTTTGATGAGACTCCAACGGTCTGCTCACTGATTGGTAACTGTTTGTGGCATTGAATGCTCTCATTGATGGTTACCCTTTGTTTGTCCGTGTCCGGTCACAGTGGACGAGTATGTTTGTTGAGGTCGTCCAAGAGAGGTGAATTCATCAGTCCCATCAGCTGCCCCCTGGGTTCTGTGGTCGTCGTGGCATGTCATGACGACCATCAGAAGATGAAAGGTTTCCTGATCAAACATGGCTCCTAGGATTTCGCTCCGCATTTAATGCGTGGTGGCGGCGTCACATACATCGTGGCCACGTGGTGTGTTCTGACCAGTGGAATTAATGCTCCAATTGTGTGGCTCTTTGGGTTTCCCGCTGAATTTCAGTTTTTGTGTCTTAGCTTTTAAACTTCATTTCTTTTCACTTTCCCCTTCACTTTCTCCAACTTCCAATCATTGCTCTAAGCTTCTTCTTCTCCAACCTTTTTCTGTGATTTTCTCCGCGCCAGTGCATTCTGTGGTTGAGTTCTCTGTGTTTCATTTTGAGGTATGCCTTTCTTCTTCTCCTCCCTTTTTTATGGCGTAGACATAGATTATGCTTAGTTTCTAATTTTTCTTTCTCTGTTTGTTTGTGTTTTTAGGATTCATCTCTTTTCTTCCGTTTTCTGGTTTTAATGGTCAATAGCTCTGAGGTTAGGGTAGCTTGCCCCTCAGTTTCTTTCTTTTTTGTGCATTTAGGGGCTTCTTTAGGTGCTTCTTTAGGTGCTTCCCATGCCTTTCTCCCTTTGGTTGAAAACTTTTTTTCTGAGGGTAGTAGTTTAGGTGTTGTGTTGGGTGATTTGTTTCCTTTGCTTTGTCAATTGATTGATTGGTTTGAGGGTTTGGTGAGTGAGCAAAGGGAGATTTCTGAGGTTAGATCCAGCAAGCTTGAGACCGGGTTGTTGTCTAGTGACAATCCCGTGGAGGTAGAGGCAGACACCGCGGTCTCCGTCCCTTGGGAGGTTAGGGCTTTCCACGCCCTCGGGGAGGCGTGCAGTCTAGATGATGAGACGCTGTCTAGGTTTAGAGACAGATTTCAATTTCTCGAGAGGGTTAGGGTTCGTCTTCCTCAAGGGGAGGAGCGAGCTTGCCACTTCTCGCCCGGGGAGGTTTGCTTCTACGAACCTGCTTTCTTGTGCGAGCATAGGTTCCCCATCCACCCATTCATCATGGAGCTCCTAGGCCGCTTCGGTATTGCTCCTGGGAAACTTATGCCCAATTCATGGAGAATAGTGGTCAACTGTATGGAGATATGGCTGGCTGCTACTGAAGGGGATATGATTAAGGTGGATGAGTTGGTTTATTTGTATTGTCTAAAGAAGTCTAAAGAGCATGGGTACTACGAACTGGTGTATTGCGAGAGGAGGACTAGGATCGTCAGGGACCTGCCCTCGTCATTCAGATATTGGAAGTCCAGCTTCTTTTTTGTGTCCGGGGATGAGTGGGAGACTCCCTCTGGCGAGGTGTGGGATGATCTCCCAAGGTTGCTCCGTCGGTGGAGAACCCCGAGTCTAGGTGCGTCTTTATTTCTTTCAGCACTTTATTCTTTATTCATTCTCGTTCATTCTATTGTTGCTAATTCTTCTGTTCCTTGTGCAGTTAAGAGACGACCTAAGCTTAAGAGCAGGTATAAGCATCGTGTTGAGGCTACCATTGAATACGCCAAGTCTATTGACGATTTGGTCGATCCTCATACTTTGGCTCTGTGTTGCCTTGGCCCGGAGCCCTCTGCTTACGTTTTGCACACCATTGAAAGGGAAGATAAGAAAAGTAAGTATTTCATTTAGTTCGTCATTGCTTCTTTTTTTTTTCTTTTTTTTTTTTTTTTTAGGGATGACGACTAAGTTTAACCAGGATATGTACGCTAAAATGAGATCCAAGAAGAACGAGCCATTGTTTAATCTCGGGAAGAGGACAGTGTGCGTTACAGGGAAGGGCCCTTCCCGTTACTCCAGCAGTCCCCGTTGCTCCAACTGTCCCCGGTATTGAGACGATGAGGACAGCCTCTCTGGCCATTTCGATTAAAGAGATCACTACTCCTATCTCTAAGAGGCCACGCTTGACCGACAAAGGGAAGGAGAAGGCTAATTCCCGTTCGTCTAGTGTTTGGAACGATGCTGAACTTGCGGTGGAAAGGGCACATGAAGTCGTCACTGCTGAGGACCTGAAGGTTTTCTCGGGCGTGCCTTCCAACGAGGTTGTGGCTCGTCATGTCCACAAACTTGTTCAAGTAACGTACTTGTGCAATTTCAGTCCTTTCTTTCTCTTCTCTTTTTTTATCGTCTTGAAGGCTTCAATTTTCTTTTCAGGTGCTGGGGGAGAGTCTTCACATCACCTCGGAGTACTTCACTCAGGAAGCCAAGGTCGAGTCTATGATGTCCAAGATGGAGGCTCTGGAGGCGGAGAACTCCAAACTGAAGAAAGACCTAATTGTTGCCATGGACGAGGCCAACACCATTAAGGAAAAAGCCAAGACCTTGAGCGACGACCTCAGAGCCGAGCGGCAGCTAACTCTGGAAAAGACGAACAACTTCTGGCTGCAAAGGAGAAACTCAATACTATTGTTGCTAAGGCCGTTGAGGCTTTCCAGCAAACTGAAGAGTACAACACAGTGCTCTTTAGTTGGTATTTTAAAGGTTTTGAGCTTATGAGAAGGTACTTCGTCAAGCACCCCACTGGAGTGGATCTAAAGAATTTGGATCTGGAAGAGGTGGATAAAGAGATGGCAGCAGTGTCACCACCAATAGGAGCACTCTCAGGAGCATCACCTCTAAAGATTTTTTTTTTTTTTTTTTTTTTTTTTTTTTTCAGTGCCCAGTGTGTTTTGGGCTTTTTAATTCTATTTTGAGAACAATATTCTAATTTGAGAAAAATCTTACCTAGTGTTTATGGGCTTATAATGATAACACAATGCTGGTTGCCCGTTGTCTTTGGGCCTTTACTTACGTTTGTAATTTTGCATTTACTTGTTTATATTCTTGTCTCTGTCTGCTTTGTTTCTTCTTCGCCAGTAGCTTGCACTGTTGGTACGTAGTTAAAGTTTTTGTTGAGACTTGCGCTCATTGAAGAATATTGTCTCGTCGGTAACTTACCTCCGTCTAGGCGGGATTTACTTAGCCAATTTTATGTTTGACTTACACCCACTTAAGGGATCTTGTTATTTTTGGTTTCGTCAGTAATTTACATTCGTCTAGGCGGAATCTTGTTACTTAGCCAATTTTTTGTGACTTACACCCATTTAAGGGATCTTGTCATTTTTGGCTTCGTCAGTAACTTACATCTGTCTAGGCGGAATCTTGTTACTTAGTCAACTTTTTGTGGCTTACACCCATTTAAGGGATCTTGTCATTTTTATGGATTCGTCAGTAACTTACATTCATCTAGGTGGAATCTTGTTACTTAGCCAACTTTTGTGGCTTACACCCATTTAAGGGATCTTGTCATTTTTATGGATTCGTCAGTAACTTACATCCGTCTAGGCAGAATCTTGTTACTTAGCCATTTTTTCATCCATTGTCTCACTATAACACTATCACAGAGCCTCGTGCTCGGTTTTTGTTATCCCTCATTGAGGATCTTTTTATTGACTTTCCTTCTCATTTTATACTCTCCCTTATAGATGTCTATAAGGATACTGCGACTGGTGATAAACTCATTTTTTATTTCTGCTATCATGCGGCTCCTTCGCCACTTTTCTATCTCCTATTCCGAGTCTCCCCAGATGGCAGCTCCTTCAGCTTCTACCGCTTCATCCACCTCCGCTCCTTTATCTTTAGCGGGTGAAGTGACACTTGAGGCCATCATGGCATAGCTTTTGCGCATGGATGCTCGCCTTGACACTCTCAGCGATGAGTTGTGTCAGGTAAACACCCATGTTGGTCGTATCGCACGACGTCAAACTGTCATGGGTGGTTTCACTGTGGCTTCCTCTCCATCTCCACCAACATTTGAGGATGAGAGTGACGATGGCTCCGGCAGTGACGATGGCTCCGGCAGTGATGATGCTGATGAGGATGATGATGATGGCTCGCCGAGTGATGATGAGATGTCTACTTGATGTACTTACCCCTTTGTCACTCGTGACAAAAAGGAGGAGTAATTTTGAGATGAGAGTAGTCATACTCATAAGGGGAGGGTTAGTTTAGGAGATAGGGGGAATGTTATTGAGGGATGTAGTGAGAATTCTTGTATCTTTTCTTTTCTTTCTATTTTAGATACATTATTTCTTTGTATATTGGTCTTGTGACCATTTGACATACATTGTACTTATATTTGGTTTATATATACTTTGATGTATGTTATTTCACCTATCTCTCCAAGTGTTGTTTCTTTTCTCTTTTTATACACATGTTTCTTATTTAATGTATGCAATCTATTATTTTTGTTTCACACTAAGATGCTGTGATGAGTTTTGTTTAAAGTATTTCAGAAATGCAGGTTGTCAAAGTCTACTTGCCATAAACTCTCTTCTTGCAAAGTTTTTCAAGAGTTTGTGTTAGGATAGATTTTGTTGTATTTAACAAGTGAGTATGAGTTGAGTGATTTATGACTTCTCTCATATGTTCATATGTTTGTTGTGGTTTTGTCAAGGATTACCAAAGGGGGAGATTGTTAGGACATATGTGATTCAATGTTAGGAACAAATGTCAATATTTTATGTAATTGGCTAATCCTTTCACAAAACGCACTTTACTTGTAATTGGGTAGATCTAGGATGTGTTTAATGCTTCAAGAAACAAGGTTTCAAGTTCAAGTGTTAAAGTCATGCAAGTCTGTCCAAGAATCAAGTAAGAAAGTGCTGGATTTTAAATCTCGACAGCTAGCATCTATTGAGATTTAAAAGCTGCTGAAACCCGTGGCTCGACAGCTAGCTTGATAGATGGCTATCTATCGAGGTTTATGAAACTCAGTTTTTCAGAGCTGAGTTTCATCCAATCCGTGAGTATGTGTTTAGGCTTTCTTTTCTCACAACCCTAAACATATATAAGGATTATTTTAAGGGCCATCAAAGGTTGCACAGTTGCACAAGTGTGAAGCAAAGTCTTGTTCATGCAAATTGTGACTGAAGACAGAATTTGCCCTAGTTCATCTTTCTCTTGAAGAAGTTGCTGTGTTTGTACACCGTAAGGTTTTGTGACCAAGGAGCTTCTTGATCTTCATCGTGTGATAAACTGAAAAACTTTACAGCCAACATTCTTCTCAAGTTGGTGATTAAGTCACGTATTGGGATCTGCGCAATTGGTTAGTCACGTACTGGGAGCCGTGCATTGAAAATGAGAGATTATCACTACAGAACAAGTCCAATTGGGTATTGGGGTAAGGGTTCAACTGTAGGTTGGTATAAGGTATTGGGATTCCTTTACTTGTAACTGCTTGTTTTGATAATAGTGGATTCTCGGGAGTAGTGACCTAAAAATCACCCGGTGGGGTTTTTGCGGTGTAGGTTTTCCCCATTCGTAAACAAATCACCGTATCAATTTATTTTCCGTTGCACTTAGTTTAATTGGTGATTTGTTTGTGCTACCACGTATTTTGCATGTTAATTTGATTAATTAATAAACTTGGATAATTAATCAATTAATTCATCACAAGGGGTCAATACATTCTTGGCCTATCATTCTCAAATTGTCTTAGCATATGGGTTGGGCCACTTTACTCTATCTTGGATATGGACCCGTGATGTTGAGACTTGGGCCACACCCTTTACCTTTAAGTACACTTTCCCAGTCAATAGCCCACATGGTGATGATGCCCCCCCCCCCCCCCCACAATGTACAATTTTAATTCTTTAATAAAGACGTAAAATTTCAATTCATCAATAAAGATGCACTTTTCAATCCTTTTGGTTTTCTTATTTTTCCAATTAAATAAGTAGTGACTCCATGTAAAATCCTTAATTTAGGAGATGATAAAATGAGTAGAACCTTCACTCTTGAAAGACAATAACACAACTCCACCTATTTGCATGAGTTATGCCAAACCATTTGAAAGGTTGGGCCGGGGTACGGTCTCTTACAACTTCACATAACCAATTACACTATAATTTTAAGTTTTTATTTTTTATTATTATTTTTTTTTAAACATGACAAGGTTCATATAGGACAATTACATCTAATCCAAAGTTAGGCTCTAGCATGTCACGTGCTAACACTTTTTTTTATTATAATTTCTTGGTCACTTTTGGTAGACAATAGTGTACTGAATAATTTCTCCATAGATAGAATCTACTTTTATAGAAGAGAATGCAAAGCAGCTCAATGATTTTATTAAAATAGCAATACAAGATATAGAATCAATTCTTACCAATTAAATGCCAGAGAGATAGAGAGATAGCAGACACTTATTTCAAGCTAGATATATGTCTTGTGAAACTTCTAGCTATATATCAAAGTTTCCTAGTTAAGATATACACAGATAACCATATAGAAAAATCTTTATTAAAATTACAACAAATAAGTTCACATTCATAGTCACATGGCCAAAGAGTTTCCATGGTAAGTAGGGATGTCAATGTTTGACACAACCTACGAATATGATATAAACACGATAGAGGTTTTTACAGGTTAGGATTGAGCTTTAGTAGGTTTGGATCATAAATGGGTCAACCTGAAAGTGACACGATAATAAACGTATCATAAGCGGGTCAACTTGCATGACTGTAATTGACACGTTTGACACCTCAATTTATTTGTGTCAACTCAAAATGACCCATTTACCACAACTTGTTTAACTTGTATAATATATAAATATTCATTTTATTTTAGATTTGTCAAATAAATTTTATATCCAACCTATATTTTAAACTTTAAAAAGAAAAAAAAAAAAAGAGAGACATAAACTATGTTATAGTTTTTATACTTAGCATTTGACGAATTTTGTAGATATTATATTTTTGTTGAATTATGCTATTTTAAATTAGGGTTGAAGTGTATGCCATTTATTTTGGGATATAAAAAATTTATTTCTAGATAGATGTTATTTGTTGAACTATGCTATTTTGATTTTGGCATTAAGTGTATGCACTTCTTTTGGAATGTAAAGAACTTATTTCTAGATTGATGGTACTATATTATGGACTTAATATTTATAAAGTACTTTGATGTTATTTTGAACTTTTGGACAATGTGTTTTAAGTAATTGATGTTATTATTAACTTTCAAATTGTATGCTTAATAGGTATTTTGATGTTAAGAGTTTGTATTAAATTTGTTGTTTATTAAATGTATAACAATATTAATTAGGTGATTTTTTGAAGCAGGTTAAATGGATTGAATTTGTGTCAATTTCATTGTTATAAATACCGTTTCGGACCCCGTTTCGGTTTATCTAGTGGAACGGAATATTTCGGAACCGGCTAATTTTGGTGTACTGTTTCAGGGTGTTTCGGGGTTCCAAAAAAATAATATATATATAATTTCATATCCTATTACTTTTTATATTAAAAAAAAACATAAAAGTTATATTTTCATACATTTATAAAATTTGTTATTTTAAAATTAATCTAATTAATTCATTTAAAATATTATTATTTTAATTAAAATATTAATTAATTTTTTTAATGCAAAGGCAAATTTGAAGTAAGCCTGGACAGTGGCTTCATAATTTGGCTGAAGCACACTGCCCAAGCCAACTCTATTTACAACTTTTTTTATTATTATATTTTTCCTCACCCACCATATTTCACTTTCTTCCTATTTTTAATTTGTTTTCTCTTGTTTTCTCTCATCCACACACGTCTACTGTATCTAACTCCTTGATATTTACACTACTCACTTTTCAATTCTATCCCATCTATTATGAGATCTTCACATTAAAACTGACACACTATCTTATCTTTTCATGACTTCATCTTTCTTTTTATTTTTTTACTCTCACATGCAACTTATCTTAGTTTTCCTCTCAAGTCTTTTCTCTCTTCTCTGTTCTCCTCTCTCTCTCTCTGATGGATATCCAAATTTGTTAAGCATGATTGCGTGAGCCACAACATTCCTCTAGTTCTGATATAGTTATTCCTCTACAACTCATCTTATGAAGCAAAAAGACTACAGTGTATTTGTGGAAAGGAATGATGGGATTGATTTTGGTCTGTTCTGAAGATCCAAGACTCGCAAGTTCAACTTTATGTGCAACAAACTCATACCGGCCGAATCTTTTATTTCGGGCGAAATTAACCAAAACAGCCCGGAACTGCCGAAACAAACCGGAACAGGCCGAAATCTTACCCGAGGTGGAATAGAGGGGCTTGCCGTTCCAGTTTACTTACTGGTACGAAATTTTTTGGCCATTCCGGCTGGAACGGAACGGTATCCATAACGTTGGTCAATTCAACTTGTTTAATATTAAGTGAGTTGAAATGGTTTGTGTCATATTTATGTCAACCCAACACGACCTGTTTATTATGCGTGTTAAGTGGGTCGTCTTGTGTCAAAACGCTTCATTAATAGATCATGTTAGGGTTGAAAGGTCATGACACGATTATTAAATGGGTCAGCAATACCCCTACTACGGGGCCATAAATAGCAAGGAAGACAATTCCATACTATACTGGTAGGTCAACCAGTATAGAAACACTACTGATTTGTACTGCCCAAAATACCAGGGTATTTCGGCTCATTTTGGCAATTCCAGTGAATTTCGGTGTGTTTCAGTGGTAAACTTGTTTCGGGCCGGTACAAGGTGAATGAGTTTTTTTTTTTAATAGAATTTTTGGTACTTACAAATCTTTAACTCCAAATTGTTGGATGACATGATAGTCCAAATTTCAGCTTGCCGGACCATCCCTCACTTCCTCTTCCTCCTTAATTTCAGCATACCAGACGGTTCAAGAAGACTATCCCTTTCTCTTCTTCTTTTCATTTCGGTGTACAGCTCCTATCTTCTTGTCTACATCCTTGAAAGATGAAGTCCCATTTTATTTTAAAACGAGACAGTAGTCTTTATTTTTCGGTCCAAATGGTGAATGTATTGGGACATGCACCTCAACAGAGCTTACTTTTGTTTTTCTTCAAGGCATCAGATGATGTGCATTTACTGTGCACCATCAAGTTTTGACACTTGATGCGGTACTTGTGACACTTGCATTTACTTTTAGGGTACATTTGGTAGACTGTAATAAGTACTGTAATAGGTACTGTAATGTAATAGTTATTCATATGGTTTAGCTATTCAATAATTTGGTTATGTTTTTATTACATGAAATAGTCATTCATTATGAATAGTTATTCTTTAAAATGAGGAATAACTATTCATCTCTACAAGGGTTGTAATAGTTATTCCTTAGTAAGTGTATTAATTTCTAAAATTAATATATTTCCAAATAAACAAACTTTCCATATGCACATAACAATTATGAAAATAAAAAATCATAAAAAATAACTAATCTCTCTTTCAAATTTAAAAAATATTTTCTTTTAGGAAATATAATTATATGAGTAAAATATTTCCTAAAATATATTTTAATTTTGAAAAAAAATGCTTTCATTCCATTGTCTTCAGGGTTCTATTATTATGTTTTCTCCAAATAAATGAATAGTAATAAGTATTACATTACAACATCTTTTATTCCTTGTAATACCTATTCTTATTCCTATGTAATTACTGTTACAGTCTACCAAACATACCCTTAGTTTTTTTTCAAGGCATTGGATGGGTGTTTGAACGGTTATATATACATATATGGAGGTTTTTTTTTTTTTTTTTTTGAGGAAATACATATATGGAGGTTAGAAGTATAGATTGGGTTAATTATAAATTTGTCTTAATAAAATACATGGTTTCAAGCTTTAACTAAATAAGTAAGTATATTGTAAAAAAAAAAAAAAGTATTTATACTTGTATAAAACTGCGGTAATTTTGAAACGATACACCGGTATTAATCGGTACTGAAATATATAATTTTTTTATCAAACCGAAACGATTTCCGGTATGAAATTGACTTCCTTGATAAAAATGTTAAAATGAAACCACAATTATACTATGTCATAACTATATAATTAAACTCAATTAATGCATAGAGATAGAAAAAAAAAGTTTCTCCGCAACTAGATTTGGATCATCACAACCTTCTCACTCTAGCAGGCTAGCAGCTGCAGGTTGGGGCTAAAGACTAAACAAGGAGTCCATGAAGTCATCCTGCCATCCCTTAACAGGAAAGGAAAAAAAAAAAAAATCCCAAAAATTTCATTAGAAAAAGTTAAGAGATTTTGAAACTCTAAAAGAAAAAAAAATTAATTTATTCAATAGGGAGAAAATTAGAGCTTTTTAAGATCATGCCTGACTTTTCGATGGGCTATTAACATTATTCTCCACCTGATACATGCCATAGAGATCATTTGAGCTCACGAGTTGTTGCTGTACACATTATAACAAAAGGGTTAGGAACTTAGTTATGATAAGGAGGCAAAAATGTGTGTTTCAAAGTAATGTTAAGGAACATCAATATTTTCAATACTTCATTGAGAAGCTATTAAACTAAGGGTCTGATTCCAAAATTATATAGTGTAGAGGTAAATCATATGTGAACTCAAAAATAATTTTCTCTCTTAATAGGGTTTGTGTAGACTCATTGGAAGTAAAATATTATAGAATGCTTAAAATAAAACAAAAGTTGAATTTGCCTGGTTGAGGTAGCGATCAGGGCTCTCCGCCAATGCAAACATGTTGACATCAAAGTCCAAGTCCACTAGTTGTTCACCGCCTTGATTATGGACACCGTGACAGTAAATTTGGCATCAAGAATTATCATAGTGAATATGACAATGCAAACAATAAAATTTCTAGGCTAAAATTTTGAGCAATGTCAATGGTTACAAATTCTTATGATTATTTGAGGTTTTTGTGCCAAAAAAAAAAAAAAAAAAAAAAAAACCAGAAACAAGCAAGTAGAGAACAAGAAAATTAACTATTAACAATTTTTTTTTTAAGGTGAAAACTATTAACAAGTTGGGAACATAAAAAATCTTTCTTGCATTTGTATTCTAAAGAGGGAAACTAACCATGTACTCTTATCTACGCCCAGTTGTCTCTCTGTCTCTCTAAAAGTGAGTCCTCTCCCTTTCTTAGGCAGTAGAAGTGTATTGTCCCTTCTAAGGAAGAAGAGTTTTTTGTCTCTCTAAAGTAACAAGTTTACTTTGGAGCTAGTGGTTTTTTGAGGGTTTTGGGAAACACAATTAGTAATCAACCAAAGCAGCTAAGACAATGGAGGACTTGGCTGAAAGATGGAATTCTTTGTCTCTCTGAGAGAAGGAGAAAACAGGTTTCGTTTTACAAAGGGACCAACAAACCGGGGAATTCATGCTGGCTGCGCAGTTCTTGACTCCTCGCTTTCTTAACATGGAAATCATGGCTCAAACTTTCAAACAGTTGTGGAGGTCTACCAATGGTTTTAAGATTCATAACCAAAAGGACCATCGTGTTCTATTTGTCTTTGACAATTTGGGAGATATGGATCGGATTCTAAAGAACCAACCTTGGAGCTTCGACAAACATTTAGTTATGCTGCAAAGGTATAACTCGGAGATTCCCGTGCGGGACCTTGTGTTCAAAACAACTTTATTTTGGGTTCAAGTTCATGATATACCGGTGTGTTTCATGAAAAGGTCTGTGGTTGAAGAAATCTGCGACACGATTGGGGAAGTCCAAAAGTCGATGGGGGCAGTTGATGAGGAAGGTGGAAACTTCATAAGGGTTCGAGTCCTTGTTGACATATCTCTAACATTGTGCCGAGGCAGACTTATTACATTGGAGGGTGGAAGGAAAATATGGATAAGTTTCAAGTACGAACGCCTGCCTAACTTTTGCTTCTGGTGTGGACTTCTTAACCATAGTGATAAAGAATGCGAATTGTGGATGAAGAGCAAGGGAACTCTTAAGTTGGAGCAACAACAATTTAACTCATCTCTGAAGGCCGCTCTGTACACCACAGCAGGGAAGGAAGTTATTTATGTTCTAGGATATTATGAGCAAAGGAAGCCTAAAGCTCGTGCATCATCTCAAGTTCTGCATGCACAGCCAAGTCCATCGAAGGGGAGAGCAGAGAGTGGAGATTCGGTGGAGGAGCTTTCATCAGAGAAGATTGCAGAATTTAATGCAGAGGGGATTAATGAAATTAATGGGGGTGATCCGTTGAATCCAATTAATGTGGAAGGAGCAGATGCGTTACTCTCTGATCACGCTACTCAGCCAAATCCGAACTCAATCACGACCAAATCACCTCCATTAATTGCTCCTAATTATAAGGAGGCGAATAAGGAACCCGAAAATTCAATCCCAATTTCGGTTATTATGCCAGAATTAATTGATATCCAAGTCAGGGAGATTAATGAGGCATTAATGACTAACGAGCAGAATCCTAATGGGAGTGAGATACCTACGGCAGCAACTATTCCGGTTTTTAACTCCCCAACTCAGCATGCCACCTCAGAAAAAATCAAAGTAGACATCAAGCAGGGATTAGGGCAACACGGGGAAAAAAAAACACCACCTATGGAAGGAGTAAACAAAATCAAGTTGGCAGGGAGAAGGCTGTAACCGAAGTGCAAGTGGAAGGAAAACTTGGTGGAAAGAGAAGGGGAGTTGCTCACCCGGAGTTACCAAGCAAACATAGGCGGGTTTCTGAGGATGAAGGTGTGTCCTATTTCTTAATGGTGGAGGCTGGTGCCCAGCCCCACCAATCACCATGAGTTGTTTAATCTGGAACTGTCATGGGCTTGGGAACCCATGTACAGTGGACGAGCTTGCGGAATTGGTGCGGGTAAAAGATCCCTCTACCATGTTATTAGCCGAAACATGGGCAGATGAAACAAGACTAAATGAGGTGATGAGGAAAATTCAGTGTGAAAACATGTTTGGTTACCCAAGAACTTCGAGGGGAGGTGGATCAATGTTTTTCTGGGATCGACTATTGATGTAACTGTGGAGGTTTCAGGCACAAATTACATCAATGCATTGTTTCAAGAAGATGATAGGGTAGGGATTGGATTGATTATTCGAGATTGCCAAGGAAGGGCTTGGCACAGGGTCAAAATCATCTCTCTCCCCTTAACTGTCGTGGAATTTGAAACTTTGACTACATCGAGGGCTCTACAGTTAGTTGTTGATCTGAGTTTAATTGTTGCCATCCCAGAAGGAGATTCTGACTTGTTCTCTTTGGTATCTTTTAGTTTAATTATTCATAAGGTTAAATGTTTTGCAAATTTATCTCTTTGTATTAGGTTTCCACATGTTTGTAGAGAAGAGAATAGTATAGCTCACAACCCAGTTCGACATGCACGACATGTCACTGGTTTTCAAGTGTGGAAGGAAGATGTCCCATTGCACACCATTGCTACTTATCTGGCAGTTTTGCTTACTACTTAATAAAGTTCAAAGTATTGATTCTCAAAAAAATAATAATAATAATAATAATAATAATAAAGAGGGAAACTAAATTTAGTACTATAAGAATAATTTAGATGTATTTGTTATAAAGCAAAATTGATACTTCCCCTCCTTGTTGCTACATATTTAAAGTAAAACAATGGTTATTAAATAAGCAACTAAGAATTTATATATATATATATAAATATATATATATATATAAAATAAGTTTATAGATGAGTGATCTTTTAGATTTTGCAAATTAACTATATAAACCTTACTTACAAACTAGTTTGTCATCACTTACAAAAGAAAAAAAAAATCAAAAATCAAAATATTTATTTATTATATTATTTAGGTGACACCAACCATATTCTTATCACATTAGTTTATAAGTTTTTTATGATAAAATTTGTAATATTTTTAGCATTTCATAAATTCATTCACAACCATCTAGATGATTTGTTGTTAATGAAAAAATAATAAAGTGATATCAATAGTAATCTCATATGAAATTCAGTAATAACTTGTTACCTCAATAAATTTTGAAACAAGTTGTGTCTTACGTATGAACCATTATAAACATAAAAATCAAACTCAAAGTGACATTTTGCTAAAAGATTTTTTTTTTTCTAACACACCTGAGAAGGAGGTTGGTTGTAGGTTTCCTCCAAGAAAAGCTCATTGAGATCATCCTCCCCTAAGTTTGGCATGAGGGAAATGGCATTCAAAAGATCATCATAGGAATAGTCATTTTCTCCTCCATTTACAATATTGGGTTGTTGTTGTGACTGTGTTGGCAATATTGGCAAATCATTTTCTTGTTGATTGACAATGTTAAACCATGGTAGCAATCGGTTTGCTTTCTCAAACCCATCAGAAGAAGACTCTCCTTGATCCATGTTATTACCAAAAGTTTCATTCCCCATTGTTGCAAGAGCAATATTGTCATTGTGCCCATTCATCATCCCAAAGCCATTGCAAGGACCTTTTGGTGCCCCATTGTCATTGAAACTCTTTTCACTTATTCCAATTAGCTCTTCTTCATTAGTCATTTGGATTCCAGTATCAACGCCATTATTATAGCCAAAATTTGGAGCTGCATTAGAACTGTTGAGAGGCCCCATATTTTTCTTAATGTCTGGAATATAACTATGGTTGAGAATTCCAGGTGTTTCAAAGTCGAAGTTCAACAGGGAATCATTTAGAAGATAAGGCCAAATTGGTTGAGTTTGTTGTGGATATTTGTCATTACAATTTGAAGTATTCACTAGGCCATTCTTAGCATTATTCATAGGGCCACATGTCATATCTCTTAATGATGGAAAATTCGATCCAACATTGTTAGCAAAAGCTGGACAATTTGCCTGATGGAGAGAATTATTTCTATTGCCAAACAATGTCTGTTGAAGATTGCTCAATGAGCGCCATTGCTCAAGTCCTAGTTGAGGCACAAAGTTGGAACTTGAAGCATTATGCTTAGTAGAAAAACGTGAAGGTTCTATGTTGAGAGCATTAAAGGATTCTCTATATCCAAACTGAGCTCCACTTGAAGATGCTCTATTAGAAGGGATACCACCAAGGATAGTACCATTAAGTGTCATAAAATTACCTCCAAATCCTAGTTGGAGCATAGATGTTCTCTTTTGTTTTTGTTCTGGGAATTGGGGATAGTTTTGTCGAAAATTTTTGAATATGTGTGATGGAGGAAGACCAGAGGCAAAGCTTGATCTCAAGGATACGCCCTTTGAGGTGCAAAGACCTTTTTCCGCCACTTTCTTTAGGAATAAACGATACTTCTGCAATATTCTCGTGCATATACGTAATCATCACTAAGCAATTATAATGATTAAGAAACAATAAAGAAGATTGTGCATGAATGCTTTCATTTACAAACAATAATGATTCTTAACAAATTAGACTTTAATTCATAAGTGCACTTTGTTTATGATGATGTTGAATATGACATGTTATATGACTCCTTTGGTGGTTTAAAAATTGTTAATGACAAGCTTCTTAAGAAAAAGACTAAGAAATTTCAAGAGAAATTCAGCAAGTTTGTTTGTGAAAAGAATGCCTTAACCAATAAACTTAATGAATCTAATAAGTTTGGTTGAGAAGTATGAGAATTTCATACATTAGATGTTACATTCTCATGCATTTGTGCATCATGCATTTCTTTTTATGCACTGTTTATGCTTTTTTTTCTTTTTCACTTGTTTTTGTGTGAGTAAAAATTCAAAAACACCAACAACAAAAAATCTAAAAATTTAACCATGATGTTTAAGCACATATCTCATGTAAAGCTTGATCTAGTATCTTTGTATTAATAACATAATGCATTTACGAGTTTAGTCTTGTTATATATGCATATTATAGTAATTGTGAGGAAAATCTAGACTTCTATGTATGGTTGTGGTAAATGCATATTCACATTTGTCGTACTTTGTTTGTCTCTTGATTCGATTGACCTTGACATATTCATAGAATGGTTCATATATCTCTCTTCACAATTGTTTTTCTTTATGCTAAAAAGCTCTTAGAAAGTTGTATTTCGAAAATTAGTTTGAATAGGAAAAGGTGGAGTACAAAAATAATATAAAAAAGATAAAGAGTTGAAAAAGTCGTGTTTCGAAAACTAATTTGACTAGGAAAATGTGGAGCATAATATGGTTTATACGTTGAATGTAAAAGCCAAATACTTATGAAAAAAGTTTAGCAAGTTGAAGTTGCACTAAAATCATAATTTCATATCTATATTTTTGCAACTGAGACCCAACTTTCAAATGTTCTAAACTTATGAATATCATATTCCAAGAATGTTTTGCTAACCAACATCAATTTCAACACATTATTTTTGTACGTGAGGGATCATATATACTCTTGTCTATTCATGTTAAGGGTCTCTCATGTCTTAGTGTCATTATTTTATGCCTTTTATGAGTTGGTCATTGAAGAATCATTTTAGAAATTTAGACAAATTCACACTTGATATTCACATATGACACACAAGTTTATTAATTGTTCACCAGATGCCTATCTCATTTATTTGTTTGTACAAATTTAAATTTGATGTGTTTGTACTTAATCATATTGTAGTTAAATCAAAAAGAATTTTGATTATTTTCTTTGTCTTTGGAAGTGTTTATCTATACCCTTGTCTTTATCTCTCATGATTTTGAGTTTTTTATTTTATGTTGATTTTTAAAAAATTCATGAAAATTTGTTTTTAAAAACAATGGTCAAAGTCATTCATGAGTGCTTCGCGAGTAACTCATGAGTGGACTCACTCCCAAGTGAAATTTCTTTGAAATATTACATTCGATCAGGTTTTGGGTAGAGCCACTCACAGTTGGTTCACGAGTGACTAGTGGGTAGTCCAATTTACAAGATATTTTTAAAGAAAAATGGGCTTTGGGCAGTGGTACTCGCGGCAAGTGGCTTACACTCGCGAGTTTCCTGGATCAGTATTTTAAATGGGCATTTTGTGATTTTCTTTTTAAAAGTTCTCCTCTCTCTCTCTCTCTCTCCTAAACCATCTTTTTTGATCTTTCCTCATCAAAACCCAACCAAAAACAAGTGCATTTCAATTCTTGTTCATCTCCAAGGTAATTCATTACACTTTTATTTGTTTTTAATTCATAGTTTTTGACTATGAGGTTTTTATGTGTTGGATGTTGGCCCATTGTGGCATAATACTCATTCTTGTTTGAGCTTCATTACTCATACATCATGTGCCCCATATGTATTCTTGTCCTTGGTTTTAGCTTCAGCTCTTATCCTCTTTCTTATCGACTCCTTTCTCATTCATGTACAAAAAGGGTGGGAAATTATAGGTCTCTCGTGCACATTCTTAGGGAGAGAAATTCCATAAGTAAAGATACATATATCAAGGGTAGAACACATCTTGTCAGGGGGAGTTGTTTTGTATTGATCACTTTAAGAGGGAGACATCTTTTGTTTTATTTTACAATTATGAATATGTTTGTTTACTGTTCTGTAATTTACTTTCAATATTCCTTTTTGTTGTTCTTGTGGCCGTGTTGTTTGGCCTTGACACTTTTATATGATGCTTTGAGTTATCTTTTGTTATATTTGCTTTCTTGTTCTTATTGCATTGCGTTTTTATGTTGAACATGCATACATCTATATGTTTTGTGCATTAATGATTGCATTTTGGATGATCTCTTGCATTGTTAAATGATCATTGTAGTCATTTTTACATGACTGTCATAGTTCATATCATGTTTACTTGATCGGTATTTTTGTTCCAAGTTCTTCACAATTCTTAAATTTAAGTGAGTGAGTTTTACCAATGTTTTCAAATTCACGTTTAAGTCTAGAGTCTATTATAAGATTTTTTGTCACGAAATAGGAGAAGATTATTAAGTTGTGATTTTTTTTTCTCATTACGTTTTGTTGGCTTTATTCTATGCCAATTTTATTGTAATTCATACATTTATTTCCTTGTATTTTTGTGGAGGGGTTTAGTCTAGAGTTTGTGAAGAGTTGCACATTTAGAGGAGTTTGAGACTAACTTGCGAGTTGCTTGGGATTGATGCACTCACGAGTGGACATGTGAGGAGTGCGAGAAGTTTCAAAAGTTAGTTACAACTATGGTGACTCACAAGTAACTCACGAGTAGGCCTACCCACGAGTGACCCATGAGTTCGATTACGATTTTTTTTTTTTCTAGAAGTGACCTTCCTCCTTTTTGAGACAGAATTGTATTAATAGTTAATTAGCCTTAATTGATCAAACTGTAATTAAAAGTTGGAGGTCTAAAACAACTAGGGTTGTCCAGCACCCACCCAGACTCGAAGAATCGACTAGCCTGACGCTTTTCGATTCGATAACCGCCAGATCTAAGCAATGGTTTGGTCGGTCGTTGGTCGTCGGCGCCAAGACTCGACGCCATCGGTTCGAGTTATGGTTTGACTATCTAAGAACCCGAAGAACTCGACTCGCCCAACGCCTTTCTCTCTTCCCGTCGAAAATCGCAAGTTTCGTTTGAAAACAGGTAAGCCTAAACTCATAACTCTGTTGATATAAAGAGATCTCGGCCAGATCTTGACAAATATAGCAAGATATCGGCCAGATCTTGAAGGATATGGAGGAATATTGGCCAGATATCGATAGATCAAGCTAGCTCTATCGAGATCTGGCAAGATTTTGGTCAAAATCCGACTGAATTTCAACCCCTGTAGCAAACCCGAAACTGACCGAGATGCACCCGAAACTGACAAGACCCGATTCGGCCGATCCGAAGCTCCACAAGGTCGGTTGCGAGTTATGCTTTCTCCCACCGGAGTCTTTCGCGTCAAGTCCAGGTTGGGCACAAACCCGACCCAGATCGGCCCATGGACAGCCCTAAAAACAATGCCTAATTATTGACTAGTGTGTTTTCAAAAACAAAACACACACAGATGTAATGCAAACAAAAAGATAGAGGATTTTTCTTGATGACATTTTTTTTCCCTTATGGCATCTGTAGTTTCTTTTTTCCCCCTTATAAAAAAGCTACACTTTTTTAGAATACAAAATTTTCAATTAATTTTAAGAATTTGAGTTTTTTTTTTTAATTTTTTTTTATTCAATTCAACATCAATTTGTGAGTGGCATCCATAAGAAGCTAACGCTACTTCTCTCATTTTCTTCTTTTCTCTTTGGAGGTGAATTAATTAGGATGAAGACAATATCTTTTAATAAATTGATGGTTTCACAAAATCATAATTATTTAATTGAAAAAAATGATAGGATTTGATTGCATATGGATTACCCTAAAAATTCTATAAGATTTTGATCCGTTATTTGGCTTTCCACATTATCTACAAATGAATTATCTCTAATTTAAGGCGTATAAAACCTAAAGAACTTTTGGAAATAAAGACATGAGATTTTATCTTGGAAATATTCTTTGAAAATAAATGGTTCTAGACAATCTAATTATCTGTTTCGTACATCTCAACAATTGATTGGACGTCTTTAGGACAATCTTTTTGCAACTTTCTTTTATGATTTTTGAGTTTTTAATGGTCTATGTTCAATAATGTTCAATAAACTGAATGTACAAGACGCTCAATTGTACAAGTTTTATAATTAAATCCTAACAAATGACATTTAAAAAAGTATATAAATTTTGATAGTTTTTATTTGTTTCCATTTTGCATGAATTTACTACGGCACATTGTTAAGGAGAACTTGACAACCAAGACCTAAGCTTAGCCAAAAAAGGATATATTAATTGGTTGGTGATCATATGAGAATTTTAAGAGAAATGCTATAGATACAATACTTTCATGATACTTTCACAATAAATTATATGTAACAGGTTGTTATTTGTTGTTATTGGTGAAGAAAAAAATAATTTTAATTATGAATTCAAATTAAAAACTCGAAACAACCTGCTACTTAATATTTATTGTGAAAGTATTGTAAAAATATTGTGAACATAACACTTCTTAAATTTTAATTTAATGTAGAACCAAACCTGTAAATGACTGGCTACATTTCCTCTAGTTAAGCCCCACACATTCATGATCTCAAGAATCGTCTTGGGCACAGCCTCTGGAAGAAAAAAATTTAGAAAGATAAACATTAGGAATACAAACATAGAGAAATTGCAACTGAAAACTAAGCAAAGCATAAACAAAGAGGGAAAAGTATTTGTAATTAGCAAGAGATCTCTTACTATCCAAGCCTATATGATTTATGGCTTCCAAGAATCGACAGTGAAGTGAATTTGTCCAAACCAGCTTTGCCCTTTTAGGGACTCCCTGATTCATTTCATTCTCATCTTCCTTTCCCATTTTTGGGGCACCCTTTCTCTTGGAGTCCTTTTTACTACGTTTTTCTTGACAAACAGATGATGCTGCAGATTTTTGATCCTCGAAAGAAACAACCGATGATTCAGCTGGAATGTTTTTGATTTCTTCGATAGCAATAAATTTGCCTCTTTTAGCTGCAACAGCATACTGCCATACATTTTTGAGGTCTTTCGGGCTTACTGGTTTTACTATATAGAAAGCAACTCCACACTCTAAACTCCTCAATATGACACTCTCATCGTCATCAGCAGACATCACTGCATTAGATTGAATAATACATTTGGAAAAAAAAATATAAACAAAATTGTGTTATAGCATGAAATAATCAAAATCCTATTAAAATATATAAACAAAATTGTGTTATAACATGAAATAATCAAACACTAAGAGGAACATTTTATAGATGAAATTAATGGCTTGTTATTTAAAATTAAAATCATTGATGTAAAATGGCACTCACTAATTACAGGTAGCTTGAATTCTTCTTCGACTTCCTTTTGCAATTCAAGCCCATTCATTACAGGCATATGCAGATCTGTAACAACAAGGTCGAATTTTTGCATCCGAAGAGTAGCCAAAGCATCCATTGGGTTTCTAACAGTCACAACTAAAGTAATAGCAACAAAGTTATTAGTTTACAAAGGAATCACTGTAGAAAGAAAATGTTGAAACCGTTTTACTACAAAGTACAAATTAAACAAGAGTGATTCTCACAAATATAACATTTCCCAACTAAGATTTAATTTTAAATACTTGGTTGAAGAGTGTTAAATTAATTGATCGAAGGAAATTTGATCATTAATAAGCAATAATAACAACCATTCCACAAAATTAACAAAAAAATATTTTATTACATGTAAAAACGAATAGAGTATATACCAATGCACAAGCTAATACCTCCTACTTAGATCTAGTAAATCTTGGGAAAGGATTAAAGGCATATATAGTCTCTTGGTAAGAAAAGAATATTATAATTTTCAATAATTTATGTTAAGGAAAATAAAAATAAAAATAAAAATTGTAGTAAACAAGCAATAAGTTTGAGCCAATGAAAAAGTAGATAGGATCAAAACATAATAGTTTGAGAGAATAAGATTATAAAGTTTCAATTTGTAATATATGTGAAAAAAAATAGAAGAATTAAATCTATTGTATGTGTAATAGATGAAAACACTAATTAAGATACATTTTCACTAAACTTTTTGTCATAGTAGAATGGAGATAAATGGATGGAATATCTAAAAACAAGTGAAAAAACATGCATGCATATCAAATTAATGACTATAAGAAAATTCATGAAACATAATACTAACAATATAAGAAAAGAGATTGAAAGCAATCGTGTTAATAAAAAACATTAAAACAATAATCAATTAGTTGTATAGGGAAATTAATCAAAATAAGTTTTCGTGTTTTAGTAGAAAGCCAAGTATGGAAACTCAAATTCTCCATTCAATTTCTTACACACAATGCAAAATGAAGAACTCTTTTAGATTAAGTCAAAAAACATGCACACAAGGCCTTACCAAATTAGTGCGATATGAGATCCATAAACAGAATACTAGAAAACAAGTGTGAGATCTATTTTAGAGGAAAATGTTGATCGGAAAAATTAAAATTAAAAAAAAATCATATTTGTTGAAAATTAATGAAATTCACAAGTTTATAGGCAGAAGAATATTAATCTGTCTATGTATGTAATTCGAAAGCTAATTGGCCCCAAACACATAAATGAAATAAAAATGGTTGGAATGAAAGTGCTCTAATAGAAAGAATATTATAAAACATGTATATAAAGGCTTGTGAAAACCCTAACCATGCAATTATGTGTAAAACAAGAAGCTAAATACAAAGAGGATTGAAATCTTTAAACCAAAAAAAAAGTACCTTCATATTTCAATGTTCTAAGCATTGCAGAAACAATTGCAAGAGATGTAGCATCATCATCTACCACCAAAATATGGATATCTACAATGGAGGTTTTGCTTTTGAAAGATTGGTCTACTCTAACTCTCTCACCCACCATGGCCATGGTCAATATACTATGAACAAAAATGGGGATATATATTTATAGTAGAAGGAGCTAATGGAATCAAAAAGTGGACGCAAAGAAGGTGCAACACTTGTAATATGACTGCTTTTGTAGGGATAGATGGAAGGAGGGAGCTTTTATCAAAATTTTGTTTTGATTTGTATCTCTACAAAAATGTATGCAATTTCTATCAAAAAATTTATTTTTTGACAAACAAGAGTATTTAGATCTCTTTAAATATCTAGCTATTTCCTCGGATATATACAGTCTCCCTCATCCCACAAATATCAAATTTTGAAGGGAACATACATGCATCACCCCTTAAATTTTCATACTAATTAAATTAAAAAATCTATTCCAACATAATCATTCAATGTAATTTAGCTAAAATAGAAGGTTTCTAAAGAAGATTTCGCAGCCTTTTCATTCAAATTGCCTCGTACTTCTTAGCAGATGACCTTGTTTATTATTGAAAAAAGAAGACATTTTTAATGCAAAAATAGATGGTGTTTAGTTATGTCCATTTTTTTTTTTTTTTTGGTAAGTAAAAAGGGGGGGCGGGGGCGATCATATGTGACTTACCCCCCAGGGCGTGACCTAATAGGGGCACCCCCCCGCTAGGGAATGTTGGATTGAGCCATAACTACTGTGACCGAGGCGCCACAGACCTCACCCTAACACCCCAAGAGAGCCAGTGGATGAGCGCAATGCATGCCATGAAACCCCCCCCCCCCACATGGTACCCACCACGACTCGAACAAGGGCCATGAGCATGCACACGGGATCCCACACCAACTGGGCCACCCCTCTTGGGGCTTAGTTATGTCCATATTGATTTGATTTTGGCAATTTGCATTGGAAAAATAATGTTTCTTCTCTTTAAACACATTCGATTGCATCCGTAATTAGCGAATCCACTTCCAACAACATAGTATTAGAGTTGCTTTGCTTAAATATTTTCCAATTGAATCACTTGTATTATTTTTTTTATAGATAATTTCAACTCATTGCGTCTGCTCTTGACAATTACTTATTTATTTATTTAAGTTAATAATCACTTATATTAATTAAAACATGAAATGATTCATTTAAATAATGTATAAGATTGATATGAAGATGATCTAACTTAAATTTTAAGTATTCCTCAAATATTTATTGATAAAGGAAACAACATTTTGATGTGGAGTTACATAATAAGATTTTAGGATTTTTTTTTTCTCGAACTAGTTATAACAATTAGAGAATCACATTATATTTTTGAATTAAATGACGTTTAGTTCCTTTATTTTGTCATAAAAATCATATAATCATAATAACGACACAGGATATTGGGATCAATGGTAATAATGATTTACCATTAACGACCAATCATGCATCTTAAATACAAAATCATCTACGTGTCACAAATCTTTCTAATGTTTCATTTCATCTTATTAATAAATTTTGGATCCTTTGAATATAACTCATTCATGTAATAAAAGGTTAAAGCAATTTAGATTTTACCACCAATCTAGCTAGTTGTCTAATATTATTATGGGAGGTATAATTAAAAGAAGGATTTATTCATATCATTTATTCTCATTTTAAAATTTAAGTGGTTACTATTTAAAGATGAAGAAAACAAATTCACATGACTTCATTGTTTTTTTCATTAAATTAGGATTTTGCTAATATATAAATTAAGATTTCAAGTTTTTATTTATTTATTCAAGTTTTATTTATTTATTCATGAAATTGAGATTTTACCTCTTTTATTACTTAAAAAGAGGATTTCTACCCTTAAAGAGAATCAAAACGTTCATAAATATCAAACAAAGACAAACGTATTGGGCCAGTTTGGTGGGCTTCTGAAAGAATCTTTATGTATATTAATGGATCCATTTCTAGGTGTGTCTTATCACATATAGAATAGAAAATTACTCCTAAAAAATTTTTGTTTGTCCACATCGTAACATGTTTAAAGTAGGCAAGGATAGTGAGTTGCAATTAGCTAAATAGGTAAAATGTTTTCTCCTTTCTTAAGAGATTTGAAATTCAAACCTCATTTACTCCAAAAATCAATTGGTATCTTGACTTGATGTTAAAAAATAATCCTTATAAAGACAAAGCCATAGAGACAACTACGTACCCTTATTACAATGGCCCAAAAAACAAAAAAAACAAAAACAAAACAATAGTAATTATAATAATTGATTGAAAAATGTTTTTTCTTTTTAAAATTAAAAAAAAAAAAGAAAAAAAAAAAAAGAGAGAGACAGAAAACTAGGTCCGACTCATGGAGATTGTAAAACCGCTGAATTAGTTTATATACACACAAAATTGTCTCTGCATTTCACTTTGAAATGACTCCATAGTATGGATCAAATCGAGTCAAATGTCTAAAATACCACCAATGGCTTATATGTAATTGCAATTTGCAAGTGATGCGGACACATGTCATAGTATCACAGTGATGAAACGAGGTCCTCAGCCCACAATTTGAGAGCACTGCATTTCACTTAATTAAAAAGGATCCAAAATCCTGATCAAATCCTAATAATAAGTTGCTTAGATAAGGATGTACCGTAAAGCCTGATCCTCATTAAATAAGTCTGAATTATTCTCATTTTTCTTCAACTTGTTTAGATGAAGAGACTTTGCTATTAGCTGTGTGCGGCAACTCCAACTTTTAACTCTACTACTTTACCACTAAGGATTTTTGTTTAAAATTTTTTAAATGGCCAAGTTTGTTTTGGGTAAAAGAGATTAATTGAGCTTAATTTTTTTTAGCTTTATTATTGGTAATTTTTGTTGTTGGGCTAATTTTTATAGGCTTGTAAATTTTGTTTTAGATTTGATCTATTAATTTTTTATGTCCTTTAAAAGCTGGAAAATGCTAAAACTACAAATTTTTTACAAATTTTTAATGTGGTGAGTAGTTATTGATAAGTAAAAAATGATGCAAGGGTGTGAACCAATAAGAATTTGTTACCTCAATAATTTGTAAAAACGTTGTAAAAACATTTGTGGCTATAATATTACTCTTAAAAGAATTGATAGCATTGTTAAGGGAAAAAAGTGTAACTTTATTGAAAAAAATTGCTAAAATTATTACCTATTAATATATTAATATTTATTCCCATTCCAACATCTATTCAATAATTTTGTTGAAAATCCCCCCCCCCCCCCCTAAAAAAAGAAAGAAAAAAAAGAGGCAAGCCTTGGCTCATTAGTATTTAAATTATTTTATTAGAAAGAAAAAGTAATAAATTAATTTATAATTGGAAGTCCCAATAAGGAAAAAGTTTAACTTGAGACAGGTTTGAAGCTCTCTTCCTCCACCTCTCCCCCTTCCCCACTATATATCTATCTAAAGAAAAAAAAAGAGGTTTTAGGATCAATTTAATCCAATGACTTAAGGTGTTTGGATTGATGAAAAATGAGTTATATAACTCAGTTTTTATCACCCAAAACTCAAAAAATGTGGGACCCACTGAAGAAATGCTTGTTTGGACAAATTCTTGAATTAAGTTCTCAAAACTCAAAACTCAAAAATTTGAGTGTGAGTGACGAAAACTGGAAATATATTTTTGGTGTTTTCAAGTTATGAGATTTGAATTTCAATGACAATCTTTGGGGAAAATGGGCTTTTGCCCTTAATTTTTAAACTATGCAGCAATTTGTCCCAATTTTCAAACTATTTAGGTATATATCTCTATTTTGGAACTCGATTTTCTGCAAATTAAGTTCCCCTTATAACTCAAGTTTTCTTATTATCGATCAAATTATTACTGATCAGTATTTCGAGTTTTCTTATTGTTGTCGATCGGTATTAATTGAGAAATTATTAGTACCGATCGGTACTAATTGAAATCTGATTATTATTGATATCAATAGTAATCTGATATCAATAGAAATCTCATATGAAATTTAGTCACAGCTTGTTACCTCAATAAATTTTGAAACAAGTTGTGTCTTGCGTATGAACCACTATAAACACAAAAATCAAACTCAAAGTGACTTTTTGCTAAAAGATTTTTTTTTCTAACACACCTGAGAAGGAGGTTGGTTGTAGGTATCCTCCAAGAAAAGCTCATTGAGATCATCCTCCCCTAAGTTTGGCATGAGAGAAACGGCATTTAGCAGATCATCATAGGAATAGTCATTTCCTCCTCCATTTACAATATTGGGTTGTTGTTCTGACTGTGCTGGCAATATTGGCAAATCATTTTCTTGTTGATTGACAATGTTAATCCATGGTAGCAATTGGTTTGCATTCTCAAACCCATCAGAAGAAGACTCATCTTGATCCATGTTATTACCAAAAGTTTTTGTTAGGTTCTAAACTTTAGGAACTAATGTATTAGAACTTCAATGTGTATTGTGTTGGCAAACCATGATCAAAACATAGAGTCTAGGTTTAGGCTTACTCAAAGTATGATTTAATGTAAAATTGGAATTGAGTGATTGCAGGATTTATTGGACAAAATCTGCAAGGCTCGATCGATCGAAAATTAGACTCGATCGATCGAAACTCATGTAGATTTAATTTTCTACAGAAATTCCAATTCAGCCCAAGCCCATATGATGTGTAGGGTTAAATGTTTTACTTCAAGTATAAAAAGAAAAACCCTAGCTACGTTTTAGAAGTCTTTGGAGAGTTGTGTGTTGAATCTTCTGTGAGATCTAGAGGTGTTTACCTTCATACACACACATAGAGCATGTCAAGATCAAGATTTGCATCAAGAACTTGATGATCTCTTCAGTTGTTGCATAAAAAACTTTAAAGAAGATTTGAAACCTTTGAGTGGAGTCTCAAAGTCACAAGTAGGAGAACTTGTGGTTGCTGTAGATCAAAAAAAGAAGTAGTCCGTGGACTCGGAGCTGTCATGTAGTCGTAGTAGTAAGTTTTCTACTTAAGGTGGCAATAGGATGTTAGTGGTCTAAGTTCTATTGTAAAAATTTTAATTCTTTTATAGTGGATCTGTTTTTACTTTGAGAATAGCTAGGTTAAATGCTCCCTAGATTTTTTATTAGTTAGGTTTTCCTGGGTCATCATATCGTGGTGTACTTTATATTTCCGCATTATTTGCATGATATGATGTTATTGTGTTAACCTAGAACTGATTAATTTATCTAAGTAATCACTTGACTAAATAACTAGGTTAAACAACTTGTGTTAAGGGGTCTAAAAACGTACAGTTTTATTCCCCATTGTTGCAAGAGTGATATTGTCATTGTGTCCATTCATCATCACAAAGCCATTGCAAGGACCATTTGGTGCCCCATTGTCATTGAAACTCTTTTCACTTGTTCCAATTAGCTCTTCTCCATTAGTCATTTGGATTCTGGTATCAATGTCATTATTATAGCCAAAATTTGGAGCTGCATTAGAACTGTTGAGAGACCCCATATTTTTCTTGATGTCTGGAATATAACTAAGGTTGAGAATTCCAAGTGTATCAAAGTTGGAGTACAATAGGGAATCATTTAGAAGATGAGGCCAAATTGGTTGAGTTTGTTGTGGATATTTGTCATTACAATTTGAAGTATTCACTAGGCCATTCTTAGCATTATTCATAGGGCCACATGTCATATCTCCCATTAATGGAAAATTCGATCCAACATTGTTAGCAAAAGCTAGACGATTTTCTTGATGAAGAGAATTATTTCTATTTCCAAACAGTGGCTGTTGAAGATTGTTCAATGAGCGCCATTGCTAAGTCCTAGTTGAGGCACAAAGTTGGAACTTGAAGCATTATGCTTGGTAGAAAAACGTGCAGGTTCTATGTTGAGAGCATTAAAGGATTCTCCATATCCAAACTGAGCTCCACTTGAAGATGCTCTATTAGAAGGGATACCACCAAGGATAGTACCATTAAGTGTCATAAATTACCTCCAAATCCTGGTTGGAACGTAGATGTTCTCTTTTGTTGTTGTTATGGGAATTGGGGATAGTTTTGTCGAAAATTTTTGAATATGTGTAATAGAGGAAGGCTAGAGGCAAAGCTTGATCTCAAGGATATGCCCTTTGAGGTGCAAAGACCTTTTTCTGCGACTTTCTTTAGGAATAAACGATACTGCTGCAATATTCCCATGCATATACATAATCATCACTAAGCAATTATAATGATTAAGAAACAATAAATAAGATTGTGCATGCATGCTTTCATTTACAAACAATAATGATTCTTAACAAATTAGACTTTAATTCATAGGTTTACTTTGTTTATGATGATGTTGAATATGACATGTTACATGACTCCTTTGGTGGTTTAAAAATTGTTAATGACAAGCTTCTTAAGAAAATGACTAAGAAATTTCAAGAGAAATTCAGCAAGTTTGTTTGTGAAAAGGATGCCTTAACTGATAAACTTAATGAATCTAATAAGTTGGCTGAGAAGTATAAGAATTTCATACATTAGATGTTACATTCTCATGCATTTGTGTATCATGCATTTCTTTTTATGCATTGCTTTTGCTTTTTTTTTTTTTTTTTTTTTTTTTTTTCCCTTTTCATTTGTTTTTGTGTGAGTAAAAATCCAAAAACACCAACAACAAAAAATCTAAAAATTTAACCATGATGTTTAAGCACATATCTCATGTAAAGTTTGATCTAGTATCTTTGTACTATTGACATAATACATTTACGAGTTTAGTCTTGTTATGTATGCATATTATATTAATTGTGAGTAAAATCTAGACTTCTATGTATATATGGTTGTGGTAAATGCGTATTCGCATTTGTCGTACTTTGTTTGTCTCTTGATTCGATTGACCTTGACATATTCATAGAATGGTTCATATATCTCTCTTCACAATTGTTTTTCTTTATGCTAGAAAGCTCTTAGAAAGTATTATATATATTTAAATTGAATCACATTCTCAGAAGCTTAGGGGCTGTTTGGTAACGTTGTTCTAGTAACATTATTTGTATTTTTTTTGAAATACGTGTGGTTGAAAAAGTGTGTAAAAATACGTGTAATGTTGTTTAAAAACTAAAAACATATTGTTAAACAACTCTACCTAATGGGGCATTAATTTCACAATGTATACCCGACCCAATTTGTTTTAGAGACTGCTAGCTCATTTGAACCATGGCTTCAAAAATGGGTTCACCCAAAAAAAGAAGAAAAATACAAGATTGGGCTCAAAGTCTAGTGCTTATCCACTACAAGGGTTGCGTTGGCCCAAGCGAACCTTTACATAAAGAAAGAACATGGATAAAAAGTACACGTGTCAAGCAACCACATTGCGTGGACATGTAGAATTTACCAACTTGAATATAATATGTGAGCAAGTAAGTAAAACCCTAACCTTGAACTTAAATTAGCGTCTGGGTTCTAGTTAACTTAACTGATATAGTTTCTGATAGTTAAATAAGAGATTTGAGATTCAATCCTTGCCAACACTAGAAACTGATTGGTTTCTTCATCTGATGATAAAGAGCTATCATCAAGAGCAGACGCTATAGGTTGAAACTCTCTTAAAAAACAAAAAACATCAGAGATAAGCAGATTACATATTCCTCCTTGTTCTCATCTTATAGCTATCTAATGCCGTCATTGACTTTTATTAGATAATTCAAATTAAAATACGTATAAAGAATTTATACCTAGGTTTTATTATGATCAGATAAGCTTATTGACAATGTTTTTTCAAGAAGAAAGATAGCATCATTGCTATGACCTCTTATCTAGTGTACAGCACTTACGTCCATAGGGACACTATCAAACATACATACTTATCAGATTGGTCCTTTTCTTTTCTAGTCCAAATGAGGATATTTGCAATGAAAATCTTAAATACACAATCTTGCAATAACACCCTCATTTAATATTAATTTGCAATGTCTATTGATACTATAAATGAGTAATGCTACCGCCACTAATTTTTTTGCAATATTTTACAAATTGTTAAGGTGGTAAATTTTTACACGTGCTCATTTGGACTTACTATTTACATTTCATTTTTACTACTAATAACTACTTATCACATTAGCAGTTTAAAAAACAATTTGTAACTCTAGCATTTTTCATTATAAATTAGTGTCTAAATAAATAGATAAGTGGACAGATTAATCTTGAATCAAGGTATTGAGTAAATTGTTAAATTTTTTATAGCTTTTATTTTTTATTTTATTTATTTTTTATTTTTTATAATGTTAAAGTTATAGTTTAGGGTGGATATTTTTCACTAGTATATTAACGTTTGTTTGCGTAACAAACAAGCTTACCTCGTTCAATATTGTGTATGTTTGCTTTTTTAATAAACAAGTCAAGCTTAAACCCAAGTTTAGGTTGGATTATTAAATAAGTCAAGCTTAAATATAATAATGTGTTTGTGAACAAAAGTTTCTGAACATGAGAAGCCCGATTACTATATGTAATATTATATTTTTATATGTATACTAGTCCAAAAATCTATTTATAAAGATTTGAAATTAGATTGTATAAGTTTGTAAATAAGTTCATATGAAAATAAATTATTATTTAAAGCTTATTGATAAAATAAATAGTCAATTTGTAGTAAAAATTTAGAGATTGTGAAAAGATAAAAACATTGTTAGTAATGGTATTGGAAAATAATAAGTTAATTAAATAGCTTTTGAACAAGCTTGAACTTGCTCGACAAGAAAATGAACTAAACTTGAACATATAATCTTGTTTAGTAAAAATTTTGAGATTAGCTCATGTTAAAAATAATAATAATAAGAAGCTTGAACTTGTAATACTAGTTTACAATCCAAATATGCATATGTTAGGATTTATTTTGGGATGTCTAATGTTGTGATATAGCTTTTATTGTTTTGCTTAAGATATATGACCTTGACTATTGGAATTTAAAGCCTTTTATATTTCTACTTCCATCTTACTCACTTTAATTTAATTTTTGTACAGCTTTGTGGAGCTGCAAATTGGAGAATGTATTTTATGCATGAGATATATGAATCATTTCCTTCATAGCATAGGGATTCAATATGGTTTTATGAACCTATTAAAGGTTATATTACTTCTCAAAGTAAAACAGGGTTTTGTTAACAGACGTCTTAAAGACAATTGTTAATAATTTATTTTAAGAAAATTTTGATACAACTATTATGAAAAATAGAAAAAATTATTAAAAAATTAATTGATTTTTTTTCTTTTTTCATAAATACTTTACTAAGATGATTTATTAACAAATGTCTTAAAATTTCCTTTAAAAAAAAATGTTTTAGAGTATCCGTTATTATTTTCCATTTTAATATGATCATCCTCATTTTTTATATTCTTACAAATAACGGTAACATTGCAGACCATGACGCGAGTCAATTGAATTGGAACGATGGAGTGTAATTATGAAATATAAAAGTCCAAAGACTCACAGGAACAAACTGTTTGGGCCGTATAATTAACCATATCCCAAAACTTTTGAGAATGACAAGAAAAAGCAAAGGCTTTATTGGAAATGTTATTTTGTATGATTTAGTAAAATAAGGGCCTAACATGTACTTGTCATAACCATGGTCTCTCTCTCTGGCTAGGGTCAACTGTCATTCACATGGGATCGAATTTGACTGTCTAGCTACGTGTAGCCCTATCCGACAGAAAGCTTATTGGCATTTGCATGATGAGAGAAAATGTAGCTGACAAAGTTTTTTTTTTTTTGGTAAAGGTAGCTGACAAAGTTCATCAATGCGGTACATTGCCATTCCATAGCTTTTATGGGTTTTGCCCTGAAATTTAACACACACAAGATGCACGCACAGATAGAGCGGAACTACACCATGCACAATTTTTGAGTCCACCACTGAAAACCAAGAAAGCAAGATCTTAGCTAGACAACACTGTTAGAGTCATGTGTTTTAGTATTGTTAATCATGTAAAATTATATGTCTTTTATTGAGTTTTGATGTGTCTTAAAATTTTAATTAAAGACTAAGTTAAAAACACAAAATTTGCTCAAAAAAAGTTCAAGAAAAACACATTTTCAGCATGTACTTTAATAGAAGTCTCGATACCTCTCGATAGCAGCTCGATAGAAGCTGAAACTCACTGTCTCCTCAATAACAGCTCGATAAATCGAGATTTTGTTCTTGATAGAAGTCTCGATAGATCAAGTTTTGCAGATCAGCAAAAATCAGCAACGCAAAAAAACTCATAACTTATTCGTTTGAAGGCCGAATTGAGATCTATTTGAACCGGTATTTAAAGGAAATTATAAACCATTTATTAGAGGGTTTTTCAGAGAGAGAAACACTCTGTTTATGTGGCTAGGGTTTTGTAACCAAGTTTTTTCTATTTCACCAATCCTAAAAAGCTTCATAAGGTTTTCTTTTTGAAACCTTAGTCTCCTCCTACAGAAGAAAGAGTTCTTGCTGTATTTCTTGTATGCATTTGGATTTTGTAACCAAACAAATTCTCTAGCACCAACATTGAAGATCTTATTGATGTTTCTATGTGAAACTGTTGCAAATCAACTACAATAATCAAAGGGTTGCTGTGGAGTTAGTCACGTACTGAGATTCGTGCAAAGGAGTTAGTTACGTACTGGGATCCGTGCAAAGAGTTAGTTACAAATTGAAAGTTTGTGCATCAAGGGAAAGAATGCTACTACAAGATCAAGTCCAATTGGGTATTGGAGCAAAGGCTCAGCTGTAGGTTGGTATTTTAGGATAGGCCAAGGATAGTTGGTAAGATTCCTTATACTTGTAACCACTTGATTGTTAATTAGTGGATTCTTGGGAGTGATGACCTTAAAATCACCTAGTGAGACTTTTACCTTGCGAGATTTTTTTCATTTATTAACAAATCACCGTGTTCAATTTATTTTTCGCTGCATTTAGTTTATTTGATGATTTGTTGATATCTCTACGATTTACATGTAATTTGACATAATTAATCAACTTGAAAAAAATAATTAATTAACCGGGTCACATCCTAACCCAACAAACACAAATGCAACTTGGACTTTTATTTTTTAGGGGGGGGGGGGGGTTCAGAACTAGACGTTTTGAAATGAATGGCTACGTAGTCTTTCTTGCAAAAGTTTTCCTTTTTTTGATTGTGCACAGACCTAATTAAAGCTCTACCCGACAAAGAGGTATGTCAATATCAGTCTTTGATGTAGAACTAACTAGCTAGGGTAATTCTATCTTTCATCCTTTTTCCCCTGAAAAACAAAACAAAGCCTTAGCAGGATAAGAGATATAGTACTGTTCGTGGTTTCGGGTGAAGCTTTGTTTGTGTTTAGAACCTTATTTTAATGGAGGACTTTGAACTGGCAACTGTTTGACTACCGTATTTGTTTGGAAATGATATGCTGGAAAATTAAGGCCAGCAGATAAAATTTTTATCTGAAGTAGAAAAGGCCTATCACATGGAACGAGTTATATACATAGTACTTGGTGTTTTTTACCCACATAATGTTCTCATTGAGTTCGTTGTGTCATACTACTTTGTACTAGTACACGGAAAATTATGAAGGCTGATAAATTACATCAACTATAATTCAAACTCAATGTACCTTAAGCTTTGAATTAATTTACAAATTGAACTCTTAACTTTTTCAATTCAGATTTTTCAGTTCCCCCCTTCACTTTAGCATTTTAACTTTTTTTTTTTTTTTTTTTTTTTCAATTTAGAATTTTTTTGTCTAATTCAATTCAATCTCGTCGGTAGTTTTATTATTCTTTTTACTTTCCAAAACAAAGTCATTTTGAAAAGATCAACTTCATGGTGTAGATTGGATGGAATGACTATATAATAAAAGAATTGAAAAAAGATATAAATGAACCTTTAAAAAATTGAATTGAAATAAGCTCAAAGTTAGAAGAGGTAATTTGTAATTTAATTATTCTAAGTCTAATCTTAATTAAATTTGAGTTGATTTTATGGTCCTTATCAATAGATGAAGGTTAATTACATGTTTTTTTTTCCGCTTCTTTTCACTTTTTCTATCGTATTTAACTCGAATCAAATAATTCTTTCTTATTATTATATTAATATTCTTTTTGGCTGAATAAGATTGTATTAAACCAAAGAAGAATGGGAACATTCAACTTTTCTGATTTCCTCAAAAATTGAAAGCAAAAGAGAAAGAGAGATGGGGACAGTTCCTCAAAATTGCTTTTGCTAACTTTAATTTAAAAGTTATTTTTAACTTTGCGATCGACAATTTCCACTAAAAAGTCTTGAAAGAATCTTTTTAAATCACTTTTCTAACTGGCAATTGTTTGACTACCGTATTTGTTTGGAAATGATATACTGGAAAATTAAGGCCATCAGATAAACATTTTATCTGAAGTAGAAAAGGCCTATCACATGGAACGAGTTATATACATAGTACTTGGTGGTGTTTTTTACCCACATAATGTTCTCATTGAGTTCGTTGTGTCATACTACTTTTTACTAGTATACGGAAAATCATGAAGGCTAATCAATTACATCAACTATAATTCAAACTCAATGTACCTTAAGCTTTGAATTAATTTACTAATTGAACTCTTAACTTTTTCAATTCAGATTTTTCAGTTCCCCCCTTCACTTTAGCATTTTAACTTCTTCTTTTTTTTTCCAATTTAGAATTTTTTTGTCTAATTCAATTCAATCTCGTTGGTAGTTTTATTATTCTTTTTACTTTCCAAAACAAAGTCATTTTGAAAAGATCAACTTCATGGTGTAGATTGGATGGAATGACTATATAATAAGAGAATTAAAAAAAAAGGATATAAATGAACCTTTAAAAAATTGAATTGAAATAAGCTCAAAGTTAGAAGAGGTAATTTGTAATTTAATCATTCTAAGTCTAATCTTAATTAAATTTGAGTTGATTCTCTATGGTCCTTATCAATCGATGAGGGTCAATTACATGTTTTTTTTCCGCGCCTTTTTACTTTTTCTATCGTATTTAACTCGAATCAAATAATTCTTTCTTATTATTATATTAATATTCTTTTTGGCTGAATAAGATTGTATTAAACCAAAGAAGAATGGGAATATTCAACTTTTCTGATTTCCTCAAAAATTGAAAGCAAAAGAGAAACAGAGACGGGGACAGTTCCTCAATATTGCTTTTGCTAATTTTAATTTAAAAGTTATTTTTAACTTTGCGATCGACAATTTCTACTAAAAAGTCTTGAAAGAATCTTTTTAAATCACTTTTCTAATAGTGCTACACATTACTAGGTACACCTATGTTCATTTCATTCGCATGTGGCAATGATGTCGGCTAATGACATGTCCTGTTATGCGTTGGTGACTAGCTGCAGCCTGTATGTACTCATGAGTTTACCAACAAGCTCAAGTGACAATGTATAATAAAGTATGAGCTATGCATGAGTAGCAAGTCCCTGTTTTTCTTGCTAAAAAAAATTGAAGGAAAGACTCAGCACTTCATATCATATGGACAGTACTTTTATTTATTTCTTCTTGCTAAATCATATAGACATTACTTTATTTAATTTTTAAATACGTACAATTTTGTGTTTTTTCAAAAAGACGAAGGCATTAATTTGACAGTACTTCAGCCACAAACATCCGACGATTGTATATGATCAATCATACAAGTCCATTATTAGCCACTGTGTGTTTTTGGCAGGCCTTGCTTTCTTTCAAGAATCAAGCACGTGTCATGGACTTGTGCATGGCAATTGTCAGGCACGTGCGTCCAGTCCCTAAACCACATGCAACTGTCGCTGACAAAACAACTCAGACGAGACCACACCAATGTCCGGCGTCGACCACCGCCGCAAAAAGTCAGTCCACCACTCCTTTTTTTTTTTTTTTTTCCTCTTTCTTTTGAACCACGTACAACGCACAAAGAGGGACAGTAGGACGTGTCCAAATTCTAGCCTCTGTGTGTGTGTGTGTTTGTGTGAATTTTATATTATGATCTGACTGAAAACAACTACACCATATTGTTACACGTGTCAGCACGTGGTTGGCCGGCAAGGACCATCAGGATATCTAGGCCGACGATCCTGTTGAGTTTTGAGACCAGGGTGAGGGACCCACAAAAGAGAGACCGTAGTCGGACTTGGAGAGGTCTGCTTCAAATAATAGAGACTTGTCTTCAATTGTTGTTTTAGGTTAAATAGTTTGAAAGGGTAAGTGAAAGTGAAACTATATATAATTATGAAACCTTTTTGGAAATTTTGCATGCCGACAAATTATGTGTAATTAGGTTTTTGTCTCTTATTTTGTCTTAGAGTCCGTATATATGGGTCCATTAAGCTCGATCGACCATGGACTTGGACATTATCAGAGGTCACAGTCTTTTGATGGGAAATCCTTTTATTAGGTCCACGAATTCAAGCCCAGACTGCAGCTAATGGGCCTATAATCCTTCAGGTCAAGACAGAAATAGATTCTTCTTCCCAATTATAGCTTAACTCTGTTTTTTTCCCCTTTTTTTGGGACCCTAAGAGAATATCACCTCAAAAATAAAAAATAAAAGGAAAATTTCAAAGTTATTACAAATAGAAAAAGATTTCATTTCAAACTTATTGGAAAGAAAGTTCCTTAAATGTGTGATGATTGACAAAACCAAATACATATATTTTTAGTCTTTTTTTGAGTAACCATGCAATGGTTTGGAGAAGACTCCTCCAAAAAATTTTCCATAGAAATTTTACCACAAAATGTTTATGAACTAATATGATAATAAATATGATTAATAGACTTCAAAAAGCTAATTAATGATTATTTGAATCAATTTGTAAGCATTATTTGACTTTACTTAAAAAAAAAAAAAAAAAAGAGGAACTTTAGTGGGAATTGTAGATTTTTTTTTTCAATGATGTGAAAGTATGAAACTCATCAAGACAGGACTATTTGAATCCATGCATGTCTAGTTAACCCAAAATGAATGAGCCATCTGCACAAACTCATACATATATCCGTTGAGACTGAAAATTCTCAGCTAGAGGTCAAACCTTGAATGTTTGGGTTAACAACTCATCCTGTCGCTTCTACCTTACTGAATCTTTTTATTTTTTTATTTTTTTGGTCTTAGACCTAGTGTATCTCCAAAGCTTTCAACCAAGGAACTAATTATTGTCGCGACGGGTGGACAAAGGTAAATCATTAGCCCAGAAAGTTTTTTCAAAATGTTGGTACTCGAACTCAGACTCTTTCACCTCCACTCAAAAGTCGAGACAACGACTTTAGAACTGAGTGTCCAACCATTTATCCAACTCCACTAGGTTACCTTACTGAATCTTTTTACATTGCTTTACATTTTTAAAACATGGAAATTATTTACAGCTATGAGCCAATTAGAAACAGTTGGTCCCAGTTCTGTACCTGTACCATCATCTTTTCCAAGACAGCAAGGAATTTTAGCCACGTTGCTTATTCAACATGTCAGAAATTGAAAGTGATGGGATAATTAATTAATGAGCAAGTCTATTTAGGTCATGGATTATAACTAGAGTGATCGATATTACCTATCATCTATCATTTTCGTTGCAATTGGCCTGCCCCCTAAGCCTCTAATTGTTTTCTCACCCCTATTTAAATTAACGAGACATAATGCTCCCTTGTTTGCCTGGTTGGTTAGTTCATATAGGGTCCTAGTCCTATTAGTTGAAGAAGCAGCAACAATAGTACGTATGGATATCAAATTATCAATATCACTAACGAGGGTTAAAAAAAAAATCTACTAATCTCTTTAAAAATATATTTAAGAATTTATTTATTTATTTATTTATTTTTTATGAATGGCCAGCAAAAATGCGCTCTCCTCTTTAAAAAGAAAAAACAAAAACGTTTTAATTCAAACTTTTATTATGCATGTGCAGTATTCTAAAGAAAATATTTCATTATTATAATTAAAATGAATAATAAAATGGAAACGATGCAAAATAATAGAGAAAACCTCTTAAAGAATCTTCTATTATTATAATAATAAACCATCTTCCCATAAAGAGTATTTATAGGAAGAGAATTTATTCTACTCTTTTTAAGAAAAGAAATAATAAACATATTTCTACTAAAGAGAGGAAAAATAATTAAACTAGAAAAAGTAAAATAAAATAAAATCCTAATTCATCGAGGAAAAGGATCTCAACTTGTCTTGAAAAAGAAAATAAATCATAATTCCACAAGGAAAGAGAAAACAACAAAAAATATTTATAAATAAAATAAAAAAAAATCGTCTTCTCCCTTAACTAATTTACATTAAAACTTTAAAAAGAGAAACAAAAATTACTTTAAGTTACCTCATCAATGAACATCGTGTAAGGAAAAATTTTATCAAAAATAAAATATTATACCAGACCATAAAATATTTAAATAAATGATGAAATTTCTATTCAGTTTCTTGAAATTTTTAATACATTTTTTTTGCTAAGATAATTTTTTTATTTTATAATTTCAATAATAGAGTTTCACTTAAAATAAATTAGAGAAATAATTTTAATGTACTAATACAAACTTACATGATAGAATTAGGTTGTATAACTTATAATACTTATAATATTGAGACATATAGAGCAAACATCAAGTAAGACCTAATTTTATTTATTAAATAAATAATAAAAAATATCTTAAATTTATAGAAAATCTTGGTAATATAATTTCATGTCAAAGTGGTATTTTTTTTTATAAAAAAATTAAAGCGTTCATAATAATTATTTTAATGTACTTAACATAAGAAGAAAAAACATAAATAATAATAATAATAAGTCGGGAGGGTATCCACTTAGTACAATTATTGTGTGAAGGATAACAAGTGACAATGCCATATTGAGATGATCTTCTAAATATTTACCCATCAAATATGGTATGTTATTTTAGTGGCATATATAATAAACAAAGTTGGTTGTGCGGTCCTTGTTTGCTTAGCATTTAGACTAGTATGGATATCGAACTTCTAGACTGTATCTTATATATATATATATATATATATATATATATATATATATATTTATATATATAGTTCAAGTAAAAAAAAGACTTGGAAGATATAGCTCCTCATCATCAGGTTCTCTCTTTCTCTTCCCCTTTTCCATTTTCTTCTCTCCCTATCCAAGTGCACTTTGGTGACTCTATTTCTTTCACTTTCATTTATCTCCGTGATTGAACAAGCTAACAAACTTTAAAATTAAAATTGTGTCACTTGTACGTACAATCATGAGCAGAAGATAGCTTGTCCCAATAAATCATGACAAATAAAATCGATCCCCTTTGTGGACAATTTATCAATGTGACTCTACCTTTCCGACTCAGAATACTAATTTAATGTGCCACTCACAAGTTCTTCCACCAGAATGAAAAAGAAGACTATCATGATTTGGACATTTTTTTAGTTCTTTGTTAAGTCGGCAATAAAAATATATACTCATTATGTGACTATATTCGCCCATAACTTTTTCCCTTTTTAAGTTATGTAATAAATTATTTTGTCAAGACTTGGCATAGGAGTTGGTCTCATACATGTGGCTCAAAAACTGCATGAAAACTATAGACATATCTCTTCTTCTTCTTTTTTGGTAAGAGAAAACTATAGACATATCGCGATGAATGTCTATTTTTTTAGATATTTTGTGTCATATGCGGCACCGACCAGAGGGGGACCAAGGGTGTTTTGAGGAAGAAAGGCACTCGTTTGTTTAATTTTAGTTTTTTCTTTTTCTTTTTTTCTTTTTAAACCTAAAGCCTTGCTGGTGGGTACTTTCGTGCAGAGTTTTCCTACCGTTGTAAATGAGTCGAGCTGAGAATTATAAGTTTAGGATTGTTCATTTAATTTTATTTTGAATATAAGCTGAGTTTGAGTTAATTGCCAAACAAAAATACATGTTGAAGCAAGATTCATTTTATTATTGAACGAACTTGAACTTGTTCATGAACCACTTGACTAACTTATTTTTTTTCCCATATATATAAAAATTATGACTACAAATTTTTACGTTCACAAATCTTTAAATTTTACCATGAATTGACTAATTATATTATCAATAAACTAAAAATAATAATTTGATATTATATTAACCTATTTACAAACTTATACAATTCAATTTCAAGTTTATATAAATATACTTATAAACAAGTATACATATAAAAGTATAATATTATGTCTAGTTAAATTGAGCCTCATGTTCACAAACTTATTCGTGAACATATTATTATGAGGTTGCTGGCTCGATGAATAATTAATTCTAAACTTAGGCTTGTGCTTGACTTGTTTACTAAAATAACATATATAAATTATTTTTTTTCATGAATCGAATCGAGCTGCTCATAAACCGCTTGCGTCCTAAGTTTTTTCATATATGCATCCACCAACAAGCATAGAACAAATATTATAATATAACTGGTTAACAAATGGAACTAATAACAATCATTTTCTTTCTGTTAAAAAAAAAACAATCATTTTCTTTCTTTAGAGTCAAATCAAAGGTCTACTAGCTAATTTTTCCATTATTACGAAGTAGACACAAATTTTGTCGCTTTGCCTAGCTATAATATCCAAGGCCCCATAACAAATAAACAATTATACAATAATCACAGATTATAAATTGAGTCATTCTTTACAATCATTATCGATGGAAGAATCTTGATTTTTAACACCCCCCTCCAAAGAAAAAAGAACGAAAAAAGAATCTAGATGAAATATATTTATGATCACTATTTACACTACAGATCAAACCAAGTAGCCCATTTAATTATGCTACGTGTCTAATTGTACATAGCATGTTACACACATTTATATTTTTAAAATTTAAAACATGAATTTTTCAGTTTATTAAAATACATACAAAATGTGTGTAACACACGGTGTGAAATAGACCACTCCCTTATGACTATTCATATTTTTGAGCCCTTGTAATCTTTATTTATTACAATCCTAAGGACCTAATCATGCTTATTTATTTATGTAATTACAATACAAATACTCAATAGAGTGTGAGATGATTACAACAATTAATGACACATTAATTTCAATTTTATCATTTATGTGGCATGAAGAATTGTAAACTGTGTCATTAATTCACGAAGTTAAAAATTTGTTTGAAATTAGTTAGCTTTTAAAAAAAAATTAATTTATTAATTTATATACAATATTTTAATTAAATTTTAGTTAAAACTTAAGACCAATCAAAAAAAGGTCAATTAAACAAAATTTGGATCACAAACTTCCAAATTTAAAGCCGACTACTTGGTTGCAGAAGTCACAGTCATTCCAATCCAATCCCATACAGCTAGAATTTGGATCACAAACTTCCAAATTTTTGTAAACTGTGTAATGACCTATGATTAGATAAACAAATTCATTAAAGATGAGCTTGAAAGAAAATTTTGTGTGGTAATAAACAAAGACAAAATGTCATTTTAAGTAGTGCAGTCAAGTTAAGCTAATCTGCTGTTAGAGCGAGACATAACGCTGATAAGAATTAGTTAAACATAATCATATCGATACACGTGGCCTGAGTTTGGGATGCCGACAGTCGTTATCAGTTTCAGTCGTAACGTGTCGTTGTCTGAGTGAAGAGACAACGATAATGACCATAGGTCGGCTTCTTCGCCGGTCGTGCACCCCTTGCTTTTGCGTTGTTACCAGATTTTCACACCAACAATGTCAGCAATGACATACCAATTTTGACTATTTCCAATCCACTTTGAAATAAAAATATAAACAAATAAAGACTACTTCCAATCCGACATTTATGCACTGTACCACTTTTTTTGTGAAAAGCAGAAAGCTTTTATAGGTTGAAAAAGAAAGTGAAAGAAAGTAGGGAGACTATAGTCTAAACTTTCACTTAAAATATACTAGCAATATATCAAGGGCTAATATGCACCACCTATGACCTATAACTGATGCCGTTGCCACCCATTGTCTATCTATAGTAGGGAAGGATAGTCAAGTTAAGTGTCTAGTGTGGGGAAAATTGTATAGTCCCCGACAATATCCTCTCCATCTCATATAGCATATAGGGTGGGTCTCATAGTAGGTGAGACTCACCTCTCTGTGAAAAGGGAGTATAGTTCACGACTATACAATAACAGCCTCTAGTCTAGTATGTCTCGAAAGTTATACTACTACATATTTTATTCTTTGTTTTGTTTTTGAGTGAGTCAATTTTTCATTTTTTTGGATTGTTTTTTGAAAGATTATAACTTTATTAAGAAGAAGATAAATTCAGAATACCATGAGTAATAACTAACTCAATTAACGATGAATTTTCCTCTATCCATGTTACATAACTGTCCTTGTTGATATCTTTGACATGTTTTGCCAAGATGTGTGTTGGTATATTTCCTTTTTTTAGAATGCCAGAAAGCATGAGGAAAGATAAAATTCATTTAAAAAAAGAAAGATAAACCCTAATGCTCAAAAGAAAATATAGCAATTAAGGAAACAACAAAGAAGCACTACTGATTATATATATGTGTTGCTCATCAATCTGATATTAACATGGAGTCGACTAAGGTGATAAGGTTGTGGCCTGTGGGAGTCACTATCGAGTAATGGACTAATGGGATATGCCCTGTCCTATGCTATGGGGAGCGTCACCATCCCACAACCAATTGTTATCAGGGTAAAAATAAAATAAAAATAAAGAAAAAAAGGAAACAGTAGAAAACTCTGGCAAAGTTGGGATTACTCTACCTAAACGACCCTTTAACTTCTTTTTTTTTTTTTTTTGAGAAACGACCCTTTAACTTAACAACATGAAACTGTGCTTTGGTACCAACTGAAAATAACATGTTTAGACCCTTAAGTACGGCGCTTACTACCAATTTGACTAAATATGTAATTAATAGTCTAAGGATTTAATTAATTAATTACAAATGTGATATGGATAAGGTAGTAATCAATCACATGAACAACCACACACAGGAGACAGGGAAATTGTTTATGAAGTGAAAACCTAATCAGGAAAAACACTCTAGGTCCTAACCCATGCTCGTCAAATTTACTATAAAAAAGCTACGAGGCAAGCTAACTTACAAGACACCCAACACATGTAATAGAAAATATTGTATCTAAGCTCCCCGCTCTTATTGCAAGTCGATCATCTTCATAGTGATCCAATGTTGCAAGTGGATCGTCAATCGCAAAACCCATCTCTTAGTTACTCTAAGGTCACTTGAAATTTTTGTCATCTTTGTGGCTTCACAAAGCACTTCAATACACTCAATATGTGATCTTAGTGTTTGATTGAAAATCTCCTCTAAAAGATTATTAATGGGCCGGGAGAGGGTTGGAAGACAAAGAATTAATGCTCCCAATAGGGTTTTCTTTGTTTTTTTAGTAACTTGTCAGACCGTGAATTGTGTTATTCCACCTCAAAACTAATTGGTGATGAGAAACACACTCAAATCTTTTATGGCTTTTTACATCACTCCACGCGGATCTGTTTTTAGAGTGGTTATAGAGAGTCAAATTGTGGTCCTCCCAACAATCCCTCCCTCACAATGATACTTCCGTGACTTGAACACATGACCTTGGCTTTGATACCATTTGTCGGACCATGAGCTGTGTCATTCCACCTCAAAACCAATTGGTGATGAGGAAGACACATTTAAATCTTTTATGGCCATCAACATCACACCACGCGGGTCTGTTTTTAGAGTGGTTGTAAGGAGTCAAATTATGGTCCCCCAACATAACCTTTTGTCTTCTCACAATATTAGGGTTGACATACGATTTTTACATAAGCATGATTTGGGTTAGAGATGGTTACAAAATCGAATTTTGGAGAAAAAAAAACATAATTTTCGTAAGAGTTTCGGTTGACCAAGATTCCGCCAAGAGTTTTTAATTGATTTTACATGATTGAGTATGTATCACCTTCACATAATCAAGCTTGTCTTTCTGCATAGTAGACAGACGTTTCAATATTCAACTTTCATTACCACATATTACATTACAATATCGAAATTTGACAACTACAAATGAACTTGTAATGAAAGTTGTGGGCGGATGAACTTGAGCTTGGGTCGAGAGCCAAAGGCCCAACATATCATGTCTTAAAAGATGGGCCCAACCCAAATATATGGATAGGGGTGAAGAAGCCTGAGGAGTAAAGATAACTCCTTGGAATAGATCCCGTGGAGATTCAAGTTAGCTACCATTACTAAGGCTCCTATCCGAGGTAGTAAACAAGGCTTTTCCTACAATAGGTGCATAAAGGACCACGGGTAACCGAGTCCCTTTTTATCCGAGATGCCACCATCACTAAACTCGCCTCGGGAAATGCCACGAAAGGATAAGGATCATGGAGGCAGTCACCTCCGCATTAATGAGATGTTCTCTACCTAATTTCTTTCACATTAAATGCTTATAGACTAGCCTGAATAGTGGAGACACCTCCAAAAGTCCTATTTCATGATGAAAGGATGGCATAACAAAGGGGTGATTGGACAAGTATCCCCTGAATCCAGCTGGAAACAAGTTAGCTGGAGAGAGAAGAAAGGGAAAGGTGCCTATAAAAGGAGGGGAGGTGCAACATGAAAGGGGAGTTCAGAAAAATTGAGAGAGAATACTTAGGGATGAACAAGAGAGAGAAAATTGTAATAGTTGAGTAGATATAAGATCTTTTAGCTTTCAACCTGACTCTTTGTACCTCACGAAAATAGTTTGCATATCAATAAATTGTCTTCTTGTTCCTCATCACTTTCTAATTAGTTGTTTGGATCTCCCATCGTGGAAGTTTTACCCTGTAGTTTGTATAAATTAATTGTGCAAGTCATCTACGTAGTCACTAGAATCTAGTACAGTGTTTGTTTTTTATGCCTACAAAATTAACCAAACATAAAGATCCTAACAAATATTACAAGACTTATGCTTAAGAGATGTCTTGTGTCACTCCATGGTGCAAGTGGTCTATCTTCAAGTTAATTTTGAATATAAGAGACTACCAACTTCTAGCCATTGGCATGGTATCATTTATCATGGTGACAGATTGTTTTGTCCGTCAGTGAAGCAAAGGAAACTCCAATATGGATTGTGGTTATGAGCAGTGTTGGGTTAAAATGAATTGACCCATTGCAAATTAATTAATTACTCAAGTTAATTAATTAGGTTCAATTACATGCAATAGCGTGGTAGCACAAATAAATTACCAATTATACTAAATGCAACGGAAAATAAATTTGACACGGGTGATTTATTTAAGAATGGGGAAAACCACCAAGGCAATACCCCATCGGGTGATTTTAAGGTCACCACTCCCAAGAATCCACTATTATCAATCATAAGCAGTTACAAGTATAAGGAATCTTACCAAACCCTTTGGCCTATCCCAAAATACCAACCTACAGTTGAACCCTTACCCCAATACCTAATTGGACTTGCATTGTAGCAGCAATCTTTTCATTCAATGCACGAATCCCAGTATGTGACTAACCAATGATGCACGGATCCCAGTACGTGACTAACTCCTTTGCATGAATCCCAGTACGTGACTAATAACACAGCAACCCTTTGATTGATGTAGTTGATTTGCAACAGCTTCACATAAAAACACTAATAAGATCTTTAATGATGGTGTGAGAGACTTTGCTTAGTTGCGAAACCTAAAAGCGTACAAGAAACGCAGCAAGAACTTTTTTTTCTGTAGGAAGAGGTTAGGGTTTCAAAAGGAAAACATTATAAAGCTCTCTAGGGTTAGATTTTTCTTTTTCCACCTCCTTGTTTAAATAGGAGCTCAATAGACTCTCCTATTCCAAATAGGTATACACAAACCTTGGGCTTTCCTAGTCCAATAAGGATTATACAAATCTATAAACAAATAGTCTTTTAGAATAAAAACGTTGTTGGCTATAGTCTGAATCTCGTAAGCTCGATAGATCGAGACATGTGTCGAGATTTAATGAATCTCGACAGATCGAGCTTCTATCGAGGAGGTATCGAGACCTGCAGATTGCACTTTTCTTGAGCAGTTCTTGAGTAATCTTCGTGTCTTTAATGTAACCACTTGTAATGATAATCTTGAACCTACTTAGATTTACCCAAATACAAGTAAAGTGCATTTTGTCAAAGGATATGCCAATTACATTAAAATATGTCCCTTACAATCTCCCCATTTGGCAATCTGTGACAAAACCACAAGAATACATTGAATATCCTAGAATACATTCTACTCAAGATTACAGAATAAATAAGCCTAGTCTAAAAGATCTGAACCTTGGAAGTTGCTGCAAGAAGAAGGTTTAGAATCTTGACTTGGCTTTAACTTGTCTTTCCTGAAAGGCACTAAACAAAACACATCAAGGTACCATGTGGAAAATAATGACAAGTTAAATAAACAAGAAACATGTGTATAAAGAGAGAAAAGAAACAACACATGTAAGATAAAAAGTGAAACACATACATCATCATCAAATATAGAAACAACACATGATGTATGTAAATGGTTACAAAGCCAAAAGATACACAACACAAAATATATATCAATATCAAAGTGTATCAGAATAACTCTCTCCCTAAGTTAGTTACATCAAAAACTTTCTTCCCTTTAACATTAAGTTCTCCCCCTAAGTCTATTACTCTCCCTGAGGAATGACATTCAATTCTCAAAATTCTCTCTCTTTTTGACACAATTGTCAAAGGGCATAAAAGGCCAAAAAACTTGACCGAAGACAAATAGAAAACTGATATAGAGGGAACGAGGAGAACAAGTAACCATAGACCAACAAGAAAAAGAAAAACAAGATGCTATGGACACAAAGGTAAAAAAATGCAAAACAAAGAAAAATGAAATGCATGCAAGGGTATCTCGATTGATTGAGGAGGTGTCGAGAATCTATAGAGAAGAAGCCAACCTCGATGGATCGAGAATCTGTCAAGGATGTGTCGAGCAAATAGAGAGCACAAGATTTTGGCTCGATGGATCAACCTATCTATCGAGAAGCTGTCGAGGTCAAACCCAAAAATCTCGATAGAAGAGGTATCTGTTGAGATTCTGTCGAGAAGCTATCGAGGATGCAGAAAAGAGGTTTTTCAAGGAGGAAAAACACATAAGATGAGAAAGCAACAAGATGGCTACTCAAACAAGCATCCAAGCAACATGTTAAGCACTCAAACCACACCTCAACTCTAGATGCAAAGTATTCCTAGATCCACAAACACACTAAACAAGTCTAACCAATTTTATATTTCAAATACAAGTTAAGACAGTTTAGCAAGTATTTAGTAACACATGTATCCCTTGTGATGGTCAAAACACATTGTACCTGCACATGTATTAAGAGTAGCAAAGAGTATGCGTGTTGTGTGTGAAAACATAACAAGTGTGCACAAGTTTCTCATATTATGGCGATTTGAGATATGAGAACATCTAATACGCTCACACACAATCATAACTGTTTCATGGGGATTATCACATTTGAGGTATATCATATAACTCTCACATCTCCTAGAAACACGCTTACAATCATTTTAAAAGCATTTTGATTCTTTTTGCTTTTATATTATTTGCATATTTTCTTTTTGAACATATCAAGCATGGGCATATAAGAGAGAAAAGAAATACCCAATTATGTAAGCCAAAACATCACAATTTCGCTATGCCAAAGCACAAAGATGTTATACATGATTGGCGGGCTTTAGTGATGAGATGGTTATTTATGCCTTTCTCTTAAGATTTTCTAGTTCTTCCCGTCAAAAGAGTGATATGAGCATGAGATATAAGAGATAGTCTTAATCATACTCATCACAAACACGAGCCATAAAGCTCACTTGTTTAGTTGTGCATTGAGATGCTCATCCAAGCTACAAAAGATACAAAGTTTAGAAATTTTGTTTCAATGGCCATCCAAGGTACACAAGTACCAATATACACAAACACACACTATTTTTGTATTTTTCTCATTTTTCAATTTTTTTTTTTTAAAAACAAATAAAACAAAACTGAAAACAAATAAACAAAAACAAGCAAACAACTATAAAGCATAAAAACTAGATGCAAATGCATGAAAGCATGATTCCAAAAACAAATAAGAAATCAAGTAAAAAAGTCTAACTTTAGATAGAAAGAATTAAAGCAGAGGACAAACAATTAAGTCTTAGGATCCTTTATCACTCACACAGCACGAGTCTTTGGCCATGAAAATGAAAAGGCACATGTCCTAGTATGACTACTAAAGGACATAGAGGAATTAGAATTCCCTTGAAATTGAGTTAAAAAGCTTAAAATTTTTAATAACTCACCAAGAATAGGTACAGAGCCTTTAGACAAAGGATGAGACCTATTGGACACTCGCTTATGAGGAAACAACTTGAAACAATTAGGGCGAGTGTGACCAGAACCACCACAATGGTGACAAACATGAGTAGTTTTAGAGCTACTCGGCTTCCTAGAAGGAGGTCTAACCTTGGACATTGACAACTTAGGACAATTTGGCCAAATATGACCAACAATATGACAATGATGACAAATAGGGACAAATTCAGAATTTTTATTCAACCTAGGAGGAGTTTTAGACATAGGTTTAGAAACTTCAGTGTTAACATCAGATTGTTTGCCTTTGTCTATCCTAACAATATTAGCATTCAACTCTTCATTATTCCTTTTAAATGGATGAATATAATATAAAAAAAAAAAAAAAAAAAAAAATTCTTTTGAGTTAGGCTCAACAACAAGTTTGGCACTTGTTAATTTTTCAACTTCGGTTTAGATTCAACTAATTGCTCTTCCAAACTCTTAATTTTGTCTACCTGAGATGAAATTTGATTTTTAAATTTCTCATTCAAATTATTAGCTTCATCCAATTTTGCAATCAATTCATCTCTTTCAAGTTTGACATTTTTAAAATTAGTTTTTAATTTTGTAGAACATTCAAGAGATTTCATACAAAAATTATAAAAGTTGCAATAGGCATCTTGAATATCATCATCATCATTCAATACAAGATTATGCAAATCAAAACAATCAAGAGTTTCCATGACAACGAGGGTCAATGGATCACACAGCAAAGATTAAAACCTAATCAAAGTGTACCCGTTCTGATACCACTTGTTGGGTTAAAATGAATTGACCCCTTGCAAATTAATTAATTACCCAAGTTAATTAATTAGGTTCAATTATATGCAATAGTGTGGTAGCACAAACAAATCATCAATTATACTAAATGCAGCGGAAAATAAATTTGACACGGGTGATTTGTTTACGAATGGGAAAAACCACCGAGGCAAAACCACACCGGGTGATTTTAAGGTCACCACTCCCAAGAATCCACTATTATCAATCACAAGCGGTTACAAGTATAAGGAATCTTACCAAACCCTTTGGTCTATCCCTGAATACCAACTTACAGTTGAACCCTTACCCCAATACCCAATTGGACTTGTTTTGTAGCGGCAATCTTTCCTTTCAATGCACGAATCTCAGTATGTGACTAACCAATGATGCACGGAACCTAGGACATGACTAACTCTTTTGCACGAATCCTAATACGTGACTACCTTCACAGCAACCCTTTGATTGATGTAGTTGATTTGCACATAGAAACACCAATAAGATCTTCAATGATGGTGCATGTGAAAGACTTTGCTTGGTTACAGAACCCAAAGGCGAACAAGAAACGCAGTAAGAACTCTTTCTTCTGTAGGAGGATGCTAGGGTTTCAAAAAGAAAATCTTATAAAGCTCTCTAGGGTTAGGTTTTTCTTTTTCCACCTCCTTGTTTAAATAGGAGCTCAATGGTCTCTCATATTCCAAATAGGTTTACACAAACCTTGGGCTTTCCTAGTCCAATAAAGATTATACAAACCCACAAACAAATAGCATTTTAGAATAAAAACGTTGCTGCCTATAGTCTGAATCCCGTAAGCTTAATAGATCGAGACATGTGTCAAGCTTTAATGAATCTTGATAGATCGAGCTTCTGTTGAGGAGGTATCGAGACCTGCAGATTGCTCTTTTCTTGAACAGTTCTTGAGTAATCTTCATGTCTTCAATGTAACCACTTGTAATGATCATCTTGAACCTACTTAAATTTACCCAAATACAAGTAAAGTACCTTTTATCAAAGGATATACCAATTACAAAAAAAAAAATATGTTCCTTACAAGCAGCAAGATACGCAGGCAGGCACAGCCCATGATGAAGCATAATTTCATCACAAAGTTGAAGCAGGAGAGGATCTGGGAGTTTCAAAGTAGGAAGAAAAAAAAAATTGATGGCAGTGTTAATAGCTTTGGCTAAGTACAAACAAGAAAACTAACTACAAAATTTGCCTTTTTCAACCATAAATATTGTTAAAATTTTGATTTGTAACAAAGTGGAAGAAGATTTTCTTACAGACAGATTGATTTTGTACATTGAAAGAAAAATTGTAGTAGTATTTAGGCAAAAAATAATAATAGATGATTTTATTGATTTAAAAGAATATTAAATTTCACTTTACCATATGTCAAATGATTAAGTTGAAATATATTACGAAACCACTAGTTTTTTTTTTTTTTTTTTCTCTTGTTTATATTACATTGATACAGCCTGAATACTGATTTCAATTTTCATATACTAATTTAGGTGCAAATGTTATTATATATGTTACTTTCAATTGATTTAAAGAAAATACAATACTTTGAAACCCCCCTACCCCACTCTAAATAAGCGATATTTTGATAAGATATCCCTTTAGGAACAGTCTAGATGGTAGGTTTAATGGACTTAAAAAACGTGTCCTAAATCTAAAAGTTACAGATTCCATCCCCTACGCTATTGGGATTTCCGATTATATCATAGACATGAAATGGATTATGTTGACAAAGTTGGGATGAAAACTTCTTTAACTAAAAGGAAAGATTCTACCCCTACCTCCAAAGAGTAAAGACAAATATACCTGGCATATTTTGAATCCCCGCAAGACTCAAGAATTACTACCGTTGCAACAACAAACAAAGTCTTGGTGACACAATACAACACTCTCTAGAGGAAATTCTCAGTTCCCTTAAGAGTCAAGATTAATAATGGCCTGTTTGAATGTTTAGAAAAAGAGGGGGAGTAGAGTAGAGGGAGTGAGAGTTATTCAATTACCTTGTTTAGAAGTTTTTTAAGGAAGGAGGGAGAGTGGTTTGGAGGGGTTTCAACTACCTCTAACCCCTCATTTTTAATTCCCCCAAATTGGAGAGATTTCGAGGGAGAGTAGAGTAGATAAATTATTGACCAAATGAATTCCCCAATTTACCCTTTCTAAATTAACAAAATTACAAACCGATTATATAAATAATCTTTTTTGTTTCCTGAGAAAATTTAACACTACAAATGACAAATCTTCCCAGTGCTTTCTTACAAACCAAACACAATTTCTACTAAATTTAGTATCTTTACAGTTTCTATCCAATATTTTCTCAACAACCAAACAGAAAAGAGAAACCCAAAACCGAATACTACACCAAGTCTCTAATTGCATAGATCCAAAGATCCAATACCCAAATCCATAAACTAACAGAGCAACGAATCACAAAACACAAAATCAGTCACACCCAGTTTCCCACATATTCTTGGCATCCAAACACCCCCACGAAATCGAACCTAAAAAAAAAAAATCAAAGACTAACCTCAGCAGCAAGGTATTCGAGCACGGCGGTGGGGTGAGGATGAGAGTCGAAAGAAGAATTGACGGCACCGAGAGCGATGATGGCGAGGAAGCACACGGGGAAGTGGATTGAGTTGGGAGCAACGATGAGGACGACGTCGTTTGTGTGAACGTTGAGATGAAGCAGAGAGTGGGTGAGCTTGGAGACCTGGAGTTTGAGCTGGTGAAAGGTTAGGGTTTTCGCCAGAATCGGCGTCGATGAGAGCGAGGCTATGTGGGGGAAGAAGAGGAGTTTTGGAAGAGGAAAAAGGTGAGAGAGAGGCTGGGATTGGTGGGGAGGTGAATCGGTGGTCTTGGGGATGTGTAGGTTTGGGTTTTGGGGTTGAAGGTGGCTGCTGCCATGGGTGTTTGGAGAGTGAGAAACAATGGGAATTGTTTGTTTCTCGGGAAAGTTGAGGAAATTGGAGGAGGTTTTTGATTTTTTATTATAATTTTTTTTGAGGTAATAAAAATTATTTTATAATAGTTAATAGTAGTTTTATACTTTTATTAGTGGTATTTGATGGAATGAGAATGTTGATTAAATAATTATTTAATCTAACAAATTAATCATAGGCCAATGCTGCAAGTCCATTTTCAAATAGAGGTAAATTTGTCTATTTAAATAATTTCCACTCCTCTCCCTCCTAATTTTTAAAACATCCAAATAAGAGGAAGGGCTAATTACTCCCTTCCCCCCTTACTAATTTTAAAAAAATCCAAATAAGGTGGAGGATAACCATTCTCCTTTACTCTCCTCCCCACTACTCTCCTCCCCTCTACTCCCCTCTACTCTCCTCCCTCTCTAAACTTCCAAACAGGCTATAAGGCAATACCACCATATTCCTAAGGTAGAAACAAGGTATTGGGTCTGGACTCCACCCCCACCATGCACAGGTATAAATATATATATATATATATGTACAAAATAAATTACAATGCAACCATGTCAAATGATTAACAAATGCATCCAAATTGGAGTCACTATTAGAGATAAGATAGGGAGATTAGAGATTTTATTGCAGGTGCGAGCTATTCTGAGAGTTTGGTCACAGATTTGGTAGCAACAAAGGCCTATGCAAGTAGTAGTGCAAGCCATTGTGTTTGCGATATATGGATGTAGGAATCGGAGATGTCATCATAGAGTTGGATTCTCAACAAAAATGAAAAGACCATTGCAGCAGGAGGAGCAAGAATTTTCTAGCATTGGTCATTTCATGGTAGAGATTGAAAATGCTCACTCCTTGGGTATGTTAAATGTACATGTATGGCTGTACATTTTCAGTATATTTCAATAATGTTTATAACTTTTTTTTTTTTATAGATTCAATAGAATTTTAACTTATAGTATTTGCTATATTGTAATTGCTCTTTATCATTAGACCAAGATACAAATTGATTTATGGTATAGGCAGGATTTAAATCTTATATCTCTTTTTTTATAAGAATTGAAGTAATTTTATCAGTTAAGTTAATTAGAACTCACAATTATAACTTATTTGAAAAACATAATACACATTAAAAAAAAAAAAAATCATTGTTTCATAATAATAAAATATTACTTTGATTAAGTATATACACAGGTCAAACTAGTTACTTAACTTCTAAATAAAATATAACATTTAAGCTTGATATCTTCATTAGAAAGATTTCAATAATTGGGAAAAAAGAAGAAGAAGTAATATTATGCTTTTTTTTATACATACACACACAAATATTTTCAAATATGGCTTGTGTAGGTAACTACAACTTAAATTCAGTTAAAAGTTTCTATTCTAACAAATGCCGAAGTGTAGTTGTTAAAGAGAAATCTAACAAGTTTCATTACATTGAAAAGTAGTAAAGATTAATAATCAAATACCTCTTTAAATAAAATTTGAGCAACTCAAAAAAATAAAAAATAAAAAAGCCAATTACAATAAATAAAAAAATCAATCTTAACTAGTACTCTTAACTAGTGCACCTAACACTCATTCACAAGATCCAACACATACATTTTATTAAAAATTCTTATAAATAATATTTGTTAGAATAATAGAATTTCGATTTTCCTCACTAGGAAAAGAAATCAACATCGATCCGTACATAATGTCATAAACAACTAACAATTTATTATAACTTTCCGAATCAACCAGTCAATAATGGATTACGTACAGGATTAATATAAGAGTGAGTGTTACTTTGTGTACGTGGGTACTTACAAAGAAGAACAGAACAATTTACGTACCCTGCTTTTTAAGACAAAGATGTCAGTGCTCAACATATATAATTGGATCACAGCTATGAGTCTGTGACTCTGAAATGACACTCAGTTGCCCTATCATAATCAAGAATCTTACGCTGTGATAAATCATAAATCATAAATGTTACGGGAATAGACTAGTACGTAAATTATACCCTTTTTTTTCTTTCTGGAACAGTAAGCTATGATTACAATACTCAAGGAAAGTGACCGATCGATGCTCTAAGTCAAGGTCATGATTAATTTCTAAGACTCGTAGATATTGGTTCCGTACTAGCTAGTGTTCGTGATTTCGTTCCTGTTAACGTAAGGCTTAGAGAATACATTAATTATACATTTAAAAAAAAAATTATAAAAAATTATAAAAATTTGTTAAATCAATTAATTACTTTTTCATTTTTTTTATAAAAAATCTCTTAAAATGAAACACTAACATATGCTCTTAGGGAACATGTTAGTAAAATCTGTTATATATAAAAAAAATTCGGATCATAGAACATGTTTATCGTTCATTTTAGAAAATTTTTAATGGAAAATTGAAAAAAATTGTTTATAAAGTTAATCATTTTTTCATTTTATTATGAAAAGTTTCTAAAAATAATTTACTAATATATGCCCTATGAGCATATGTTAGTAAAACCCTATATACGACTAGACTTGTTTGGGTTTAATTAGGTATTTGATCAGTTTTGACTTAGATCAAATTCAGGTAAAAATTGGTAGTATTAAATGGTTCTAAATCGTATAACCTTTCTTCATTCTTTTTAGGATCAAGTCAACTTGATACAGTCCGTGATTTATTATATGCCAAAAAGAATAATGAAAAATAAAAAAAGAAACTTGAATTTGTCTAAAGATAAAAAGTAAATAATACATAAATTTGTAAATATTGTCTAAGAGTTATTAGTGTTATCATCACAACAATATTTAGGGGGAAAATGATCATATCAAGTTATTAATTTCCTTAGGTGCACCTGTCACATATAAAATATGAAACAAAGTTAAATTACCTATATGTTAGGTAGAGAAAAATAAGTATATATTAATATTTCATTTTCATCTACTCAAAATTAGTAGTAGATCCAACAATTAAAATATTCATACTTAAGAATTGCACCCCAAGTTGTTGAGAGTAATTTCATTAGTATTTTCATTTACAAAATAGAAGTTTAATATAACTTTAGTATACAATGGAAACAGTTCAATAAATAATTAAAATTTTAAAATGGATTTAGTATTACCATCAAATCTCTACAAACAACTTTAAGTGCAACTCAAAACTTGGCAAAAAGAGGAAAAAAAAAAGAAAAGAAAAAAGATTGTTATTTGATACCAAGTAGGAATTTTACCTCAAAAGCTAAAAGTTGATTCATACGCACCAACAATTACATGAATACTTAAGAGATTGTGTGTCATTAAAGAGAGCTCAAAAAATCAATTTAATTCTCCTTCCATCAGGAGAGAACATCAAACATTGCATGTTTCTTTCGATTAAGTCTAGGCTTGAAATACAAATCCTATTGAGATTTTTTATTTTATTTTTTACGTTGACATAAAGTGAACTTTCATAATAGTCAAATTCCTAATCATTCAAAAAATTAAATTTTTTTAGAGAAGCAAAAAATAAATTTTAATAATAGACAAATTCCTAACATACAAGTCAAATTTTAATAAATTTTAATTTGTGAGCTTTTGTTTTATTTAAATCTTTCTTAAGACATTGCCTTTTTTATATATGTTGTGGAGTATCATGCAAAACGCTCACCTATGGATTGAAGACTCCTCTCAGTAGAGCTGGAATCCTATAAAACCATTTCATAAGATAATTTTTTTCTTTCGGGTGAGGGAGTTAGAGGTGTTTGAGCCAAAATCTCAAGTGCATCTTCTTTTTTAAAGATGCTTAGGCATGACATGCTACAGGGATGCAAGATATTGACATAGAAAAGAGGGTTATGTCTTTCATCTTTGGACCACCTTTACAATTTTCAAAAGGAATCCTTATAAAGGGAGGGAGGGGAGGTAGGTACACATGAGTAATGACCCATTGAAAAATGTCATGATTTCTTGGTGAAACGTTTTCCCGAGACAAGTTACTATAGTAGGACCATATTCGTTTTTTGGATTCTGTTATCAGCGCCCAAAAATTGATGTGTTCTTCTTCACAAAATAATTAAGCTTTTCGGTGCTTTAAAATTTAAGATGTTTTTGAAAGCTTTCAGTGCTTTTTACACTTTCCCGCACTGCGCTTTCCAAGTTTCTAATGAAATAATGTGGTTGGTTCTTCAGCATTTAGAAAAAGAAGTTTGCGTACGAACCATCTGTGATGAAATTCAATCTTGAAAGAATGAGAAAGAAGAAACAAAACTGAGTACACATCTACTAAAAGGAAAGTTCAACACTTAACCTAAAATTGTACTCTTTTTTTTTTTTTTTTTTTTGGTGAAGAAAATTGTATTTTTTAAAGTCCCGTGCACTACAGGAGAATCACATTTAGAAGCCATTCTAAATACCCAAAAAATTGCTGTTATATATGAACAAGCGGTCGGATGACCGTTGTGCAAATCCACTTCTATAAATAATCTGTTTTTAGTGGTGGCTTCATTTAATTGAAAATGCAACAAAATCGTTTTGTGAAGCCCTAGATTGATTGGATATTGAATTAAATTAGTTGAGTCATGAGCGTGTTGAGTTGTAGGTGAATGCTAAGTTCTACATTGAACATATACTAGATTGACCATGACTTTATTAATAATTACGAGGAGCTTCAAATGTGATTAGACTCCTTGCTTTGTGTGCATGTTTCACAAATGCCTACACAACTTGCTAATTTATTGAATGCTTGATTGGTAACCATGTGGCAACTCCTTTTCATGTTCCCTTAACATAGCACTCTTGCCTCTTCAAACACACAATAAATTAAGTAAATAAGTTTTTTCCTCTTCAGTCACACAAGAAATCAAGTAAATAAGCATCTTTATGTAGTAGATTTGGTAGCTTTAAAAAGAGCTCGATATCAACTTTAATGAAAAGTGAAAACACATTCACTAATTGAGTATCTAATTTTTGATTGATCGGGTCATGATTGAAAAATTGTCGAACTCGGTCCTTCAATTGATTTTAGAAGTGAATGAATGCTTGTTGAAAGGTAAATTTAGATTGATCGAGTGTCAGTTCATACAACAATCAAAAACTTGATAGAATGACTTTTTTAGACTCACTAAATACTAGTACATTGTCATGAAATTTGTCAATCTAAACCTAACAAATAACTATATGCATCATAGTGAACGAGGAGACGTAGTTCGCCACAAAATCATAAATTAGGCCAAAGGTGTGAGGTATCACTGTCAGCTTGATGTCTGGTGCACCAAACTTGGGTCCATGCCCCATACCACACAGTTTGCTACGGGCAGGCCTTGGAAGACATGCAAGGTGAGGCCCTCCCCCTTGGAATTGGAAATAAATGTTACCAAACCTTTGGAGATAACAATGTACCATCAAAATCATCATCACAACTGCCTTTAGACAGGGATGTCAGGATTTTCAGGGTACTTTTACAGCTTTCCGAAAGTGAAAATTCAAAAAGAAGTCGAAAGAAAAAGATTTTCGTAATCTTGTGATTGGAATTGGATTGAGTTTGTGACCTTAAATTAGATTTTTGTAATTTAGTATCAGAATTTGATGTAGGACACAATTTACTATTTAATTGTTGTAATTTATTAATTTTGGTATTTAATTTGTAATTTTTGTTATTTTAAGTTTAGTGTTATTATTTCCTTATTTTTATGTGCTTTTAATGTTTTTTAGGTCAAATTTGATTTCTATTATAGTTAGGTATTAATTAAGAGTTATTTTAGAATATATTTACTTATCTGTCAAGTTTTATAGAACCCTTAAATATGTCCTTAAGTTTGAAAACGATTTTTTTGAACAATTGTTGATGTTGAAGAAAAACTCATACTTTTGTCTATTGTTTCTCTGGTAAATTCCAGAACCCTTTTAAGGAATTCTTGTGGATTCAATATTATTTTCAAAAGCAAACAAGTTTTGTTTTTTGTTTTATAGAAGTAGACATGTTCTGCTTTTTGACACTTCTGCATCCCGCATCAAATTCACAATAAATTACGACTCCTTATGATTCATAGATTAAATTAGCTTCTCTTATTTCTAGCCCAAAGATTAGAATGGACTACATAGTTTTGCATTATTACATATTTAATAGTGAAGTAGGGAAGTCTTCGCCGTAGGTTCATAAAAGAAGTAATGTTATATAAACAACAATTTTCTAAATATTTTTACGAAACAGTTGAGTTAACAAGTTTTTATTGGTTCTCATTTGGGTCTACCATTAACATCACTTTATTATCTAGCTACCATTCACAATTTTTCACCTCAACAATTGCAAAATATTTTCTAATATTTTTTATGACTCCAAAATTATTGTTATATTTTTTTAAAAACCACGTTATAGTTACAATTTTTTATACTATATTTTTTATCAAAGCCCAATACAGGAAAAAATCAAGACTTTGTCAATCAAAATTTATCAATTAATTGTTCCTTTGTAATCGAAGTCACTTATGATTCAAAGATATGAAACACTGCAAGAATATTATTGCAAGAATATTATTACTGCTGGGCAACCCCACCCCCATTTTTTTTTTTTTTTTAATCTTTATGTTAAATAATGGGCAAGATGGAATGCAAGATACGAGTGGTCACCACTTTGTTGGGCAAGCTTAGATCATTAAAGACTAAAGAGCATGTGCAACATGTTAACAATTGATTAATAATTCTAATAACCCTGTTTACCACTTTTTAATTAAAAAAAGTGGTTCTTTTATATATGTGGCTTATGTATGATCCTTAGTATAATCAGAAAATAAAAGTGGAGAATAATATGCGGATCTAGCTAACAATCAAGGGAATGAAATTATGGCTTGATGGCTGAGGCAAGCAATTAATTGCAGAGAAAAAGTGGTAATTATTTAAGTGCTCGTTTAATTAATTAGTGGGTCAGTCTAGCCCACTAAGAGCATTCGCATCAGGTTTCTTCAAACTATTCTATTTTACCATCTCAAAACCTACTTTATCATTTATACCATACCATTTTACATCACTCTCAACATTCCAACTTTTATTTTCCTATTCTACTCATTAAAATAATATATCAACCCAATAAAATATATATTTTCCTTTTATTATTTTTTCCCAATTTTCTCCTCCCACGCGTATACATCTTCCAGACTTTTCTTTACTTTTCACCTTCTTCCAAACTCCTCCACACGCGCCTCCACTGCTCACAAGCTCACAAGCTCCCTCAACCTCTAGCACCGCGCCTCCACCATGCCCACCATGCCACCACTGCCCACAAAAATCCCACCGAGACAAAAACCCAGACACCGCCGATCAACCTCAATCACAATAGGAAAAAAAAAAAAAAAAAAACCCAGATCAACCCCGATGAAAACCCAAACACCGCCGCCACTGCCGCCGCTAGATCAAAGTTTCCTCCATCTTTGATCAACCCAGATTAACCCATCATCGGCGAGGATCACAACATCATAACAAGAAAAAAAAACAAAAAAAACCAGATCAACCCCGATCAAAACCCAGACATTGCCGCCACTGCCGCTACTAGATCAACGTTTCCTCCATCCTTGATCAACCCATCATCGGCGAGAATCACAGCATCACAACAGAAAGAAAAATAAATAAAAAATAAATAAATAAAAAACCCAGATCAACGTTTCCTCCACTGTGATATGTGATGTTGATGTTGGGAGGATTTGAAGAGAGCAGATGAGAAAGAGAGAAGGAAGAGAGAGAAGAGAACACAAATAATGAGAGAGAGGAGAGAGAAATTCCCGGGAAAAGCAGCTTAAAATATATATATATATTTTTTTTTTTTACAATACTACTACAGTGCAATTCTACCTTTAGAATTGCACTGTAGCAGTATTGCAAAAAAATTTGCAATACTTGGGTTTTGCAATTCCAGATGCTGAGCACTTTGGGGCTTGAAATGCCAAATTCTCCTTACATTTGGCATTTGCAATCCCCATTGCTGATGCTCTAATCAATGATGAAATCGCTTATATTCCATGAAGATTTTAGCAAAATAAAATTGGATCCTTGATAAAAATAATTGTCGGACAATGAGATTAACTGACTGATTGATATAACTCAAATGTGGGTACATGACAATTACCTGTTTAATATGTTGTGCTTAAGATGGCACAACATATTAAACAGGTAATTTGCAATTAATGACACGTGATTAACGCCACTGTCCTCACTGTCTATCTTACGAGGAATTATTGTTGTTGCTCACCCTCAATAAGTTGTTTGTTTTGTTTTTTGTTTTTTTTTTTTTTTTTGGGCTCATTAAAAAGTTGTGCATAGAAAGTTGGGAATCCCACTATATAATGAATTGTGATCATTTTCATTTAAAACTGATCGTGTCACTAAATTAAGTATCAGAATAACCTAGGCCAATATTATGTCAAAGTACCTAAGTAAGTGTGCAGGTATATCACGATTTTACCCGAGCTTCAAATGACTATATGAAAAAAAAATGTTATCTTGAAATGACACAAATCATGTTGTACAAATGGTCACTAATCATCGATTGAAACAATCATAGTAAAAAAAAAAAAAAAAAAAAAAAAAACAGTCATGAATCTCCACATAGATATAATATGATAATACACTTCAACCTAACGGAGAAGTCCTATTTTGTAAAAATTGTTGCTCTAAATTGTACTTTTGAACTAGTTTCAGCTACTTTTTTTTGTTCGATTTGGCATTCTACTATAGTAATTGTTAGGTTTTAGATTGTTAGATAAATTTTTGTATCAAAACAATGTGTTGTAAGGGTTATAATATAAATAAGTTTGGTTTGTATTAAAGTTTAGTCACTAAGCAAATTGAAGATTACTTGCTCAAGCGAAATCATTCTCGCCGGAGTGAATGTTAAACAATATATTTTTTTTTAGAGTTTCTTGTCTTGAGCATAAAATGATGATTCATTGAAACCACAAAATTAATTCTTCGATTGTGGGGGTCATAGTTGTTGATCATCGGAGTTCCCAGTTTTTGTAAATGATCGAGGTTTGTTTGTGGAGAAAATTCGCGTAGAAAAATTTCGGAATTTCGAGACATTGCAGTGGGAAGGCAAATGGGTCATATACTAAGATTACAATAGTTTAACTTCAAAGATTTTGTAAATAGACTATTATAATTGCTTCTCCTATAATGAATTGTCTCCTATAATCCGTTGCTTAATAAGTTATTAATGGGTTTAAATAAAATAAATAAATAAAATTTTTAAACTTATTAAGATGAAAAACACTTAATTAGTTTTGAAGTAGTGCTTTGAGACTGCCTAAAAATTATTATATTTTATATATAACAACATGCACCTTTTTTATAATTTTTTTTTTTAATAATGCCTTTTAGCTTGTGCACAGGTGGCATGTTCTGTTTTTGTTGTTTTGCTCAACGAATAATAATGTCAATCTATTTTTTTATTATTTTTAGAAGAACAATAATATCAAGACGTACCTAAAAAGTAAAAATAAAAATAAATGGTGCGAGGCTTTTCTAAAGTGACGTAAGATTCGATGATTATTTCGATGACTTGAAATAGAGGAAATTTCATGTATTTCGGTGACGCAAGATGTAATGTTTTTATCATCTTTGGAATAAAATGAACTACTTTTCATCGGAAAAAAGAAAAAGAAAAAAGAAATATGAAGTATACAACTTTTAGCAACGTCATTTGAGGACCAAGCATTTATACCCCCTAGTCCAACTCACACAATAAATATGTAGAAATAGAAATAGAAATATAAGAAATTGATCTCAGACTAGCAACACATCGACTTATCAGAAAGAAGCCAAAACAGAAGAAGGTACAAAGACAAACATATATAGAATGATTTATAAATTAAAAAGACAAAAAATGTGTCACAAGTAGCTCATCTTTTGGCTTTGGAAGAGCACCCAAAAGCCAAAAGCCAAAAAAGCTATTATAGACTATTGTAATGTAATGGGGTCGTGTGGATTTGGTTCCCGTACAAATAAATCTCCAACAGGTGTAGAAACCGCGTTCCATTAAGAGAGATGGGAAGTGGGCTTCAAAGATTATGGTGTCTGGTATGGCCGGTGGGATCATACATATTTTGATTTTAGAACAGGAGCGTGCGTGTGTTTTTCTTTCTTTCTTTCTTTTTCAAAAAAACAAAGGATCTACTTGGGAAATCAAAAGAAGATTCACAAGAAAAAGGTTTTTCTTGATGAGTTGAGCTTTCCTCAATTATTTGGATAGCCAGAAAAGCAGAATTGTCCTTGGCGAAATGAACAAAATCCCTCAACAAATTGGTGACCTTTCCGAGTTGTGAAAGTAGGGAGATATGTACAAAATATGTGTATGCCAAATACTTTATTATTATAGGCTTTAACTGGTTATTGTGGCACTCTAGCTAGGGCTGTCCAAACGGGACGAGGCTGATTTTTTTTTTTTTTTTTTTTTTTTTTGAGACAAAAAGAAGCTTCTTTTTTATTATCAAAAAGAAGCTTGTTTATAAAGGGTACTTTGTCCTTTTTTTTTTTCAACCTTTAATTATTTTGTGGACCAACCGATAAATTGGGTTGGAAAAAGATTGCAATTTCACTATAATTAAGCCTTCTAGTTAGAGGGCAATCATATTTTCTTTTATGAATTACTGGCTAAACAATTTCGTAAATCAGGTTCTGAGATATGTATGTAATCGGGTCTAGACTCTAGAAACGAATAACGGTGTTGTACTAACCAATTGATGCTATTTTCTTGTTCAATATAGGTTGACTCATGACTGGCCCAGTGAAACTGGAGCGAATAGAAAATCATTGTCAAAGGTATAATTCATAATTTTAGCAAAATAAGTAGGCATAATTAATGCTTCCGATTCATAATTTCAACCCTATAGAATATCATGCTGCATTTTCCTTTCCAATGTATAAATGCTTCACTTCATTGTTGCGGGGGCATTGGCAAAAGAAACCCCCCTCTCTTGACCCTCTTTGTTATGAAATTTATAGAGGTAAATAATAAAGATTTAATTTTGATAAGGGTAAATTGTAAACTGCACCACTAAAGTTTGGGGGTGATTGAATTTTATACCCTAAAATTTCAGAATTTGGATTTTATCTCCTGAAGTTTGGTGATATTTGAATTTTACACTCTAATGTTTCAGAATTTTGGATTTTACCCCTTATATTTTAGGAGTGTTTGGATTTTACTCTCTAAAATTTTGGAGTGTTTAGATTTTACACTCCCAAATTATAATAAAGATTTAATTTTGATAAGAGTAAATTATAAATCACATTGCTAAAGTTTGGGGGTGATTGGATTTTACACCTTAAAGTTTCAAAATTTGGATTTTTTCTCCTAAAGTAGTGATGTTTGGATTTTACATCCTAAAGTTTCAGAATTTGAATTTTACCCCCTATATTTTAGGAGTGTTTGGATTTTACTCTCTTAAATTTTGGGGTGTTTGGATTTTACACCCCTAAATTATAATAAAGATTTAATTTTGATAAGGGTAAATTGTAAATTACATCGCTAAAATTTGGGGGTGATTGGATTTTACACCCTAAAGTTTCAGAATTTGGATTTTACCCCTTGAAGTTTGGTGATATTTAGATTTTATACCCTAAAGTTTCAAAATTTGGGAGTGTAAAATCCAAACAAACCTAAATTTTAGAGGGTAAAATCCAAATTCTGAAACACCAGGGTGTAAAATCCAAACACCCCAAATTTCAAGGAGTAAAATCTCAATTCTGAAACTTTAGGGCGTAAAATCCAGTCATCCTAAAACTTTAAGGATGTAATTTGCAATTTACCCTTTTGATAAATCTAAAGGTTTAAATGTACCGCACAATTGAAAATCAATTACCATTAATATCAGTGGGTTCTAGTTAGCTCAATTGGTAAAGTCTCTGATGGTTGTATTAGAGATTTGGGGTTCAATCCCCGTCTACACCAAAAACTGATTGGTGTCTTGGTCTAATGACAAAGAGTTATCATTAGGAGCGGACGTCATAGGTTGAAACTCTCTCAAAAAAAAAATTACCATTAATATCATCCCTTATGCCTATAAATAAATTTATTTGAATTAGGTTTCAAAAAAAAAAAAAAAATTAAATTTATCTTACCATGATCGAGAATGACACTAGCTATTTCACAATGATTTAGAGTCCACACATTTGGAATGAAATCATTACAAATTAGAGAGAGGGATTCGAATCTTGAAATTTTCATTTAAAGAAACTAAAGTAATGCCATTTAATCAGAAGGTTTTTGATATAAATATATCCTTTTTTTCTTTTTTATTAAGGAAGTATATTCACAAGAACTTATTGATTAGGTTCTTTTCCATAATGGCTTTGTTGGTCGGACTAATGTCAGTTTGATTAGGCTTGGGAAACGAATCGAGTCAATCAAATTTGGGTAAAAAGAGCGCTGTCTTATACGTATTGTGAAAATTATGATCAACTCAATACGAATCTTTTTCTTTTTTTTTTCATATGCAAAAATTGATAATAATAATATATATAAATAAAACTTAATAATTTTGTTTTTTTTTCACAATAAGAGTAAAAATAAATAGAAATACTAAAAAATAAAAGCTAAATAATACATTTTTTTTTTTTATAAAAAAATACACTAGCCAAAGTTCTCTAAACTAAAACCTTCAAGGCCAGACATTGCTAAGAAAGAATATATGAGTGTTTGAGAGAAGGAAAGAACTTAGAAAAAAAGGGAAATAAAGAAAATATTAAGAAGTGAAATTGTGAAACATGTTTACACAGTTAAAAATTCAAAACAAGCAAAACAAAATATGCGAATAAAACATTCCGTTTGAAAAAAAAAATGGTCAACTTGTGAAATTTGTAGGTTAAATGTTCAAGTCGGCCCATTTTTCATGGGTAAAAAAAATCCTACTCAAACTCATATATATTTTTTGAGTTAAGGTAGATTAACGAATCCGGGTCCATTTTTCATAGATCTACATTTGATATTTCTTGTAAACACAATAAACCTTTATAAATATTTTCCGTTTTTTATGTCTAATTTTTAGAACTATTTTAAAATTCCTAAATGTAATTAAATAGACATATGTTCTATACTGTACATATTTCATCCCAGGTATTATTAGTTATAGATATGTGTTTTTGGCTAAATTACTATCTAAAAATTTTTTTTTTGGTGTCAATACTATCTAATTGACAAAAAAAAAAAAAATTATAGATATATAGTAGTAATTCAGCCAAGAAAATAACTACGGAAAGTGCAATTAGGATTAAAAAAAATCACTTAAAAAAAAAGGCCTATAGTGGCGTTTTTTTAGTAGTGTTTATAAATAAAAAAAACACCACTATAAGATGCTGCTATAGGTTTTCTATAGCCACATTTTCAAGGGTCTATAGTAGCATTTTAAAACACTAGGCTTATAGTAGCATTTGGAAGGGTCTATAGCAGCGTTTGATTTTGATGGTTGTTGGTTATAGTGGCGGTTCGAAATGCTGCTATAGCCAATTTTTTAAGAAAAATATAAGGGTTTATAGCAATGTTTTAAAAACGCCACTATAAGGTATGGACCTATAATAGCGTCTTTATAAAACGCCGTTATAGGTCTATAGTTATGGTACAATAGTGGTGTTTTGTAGCGCCACTATAGAAAACGCCACTATAGTCCAAAGGGACCTATAGTGGTATTTTTAAGACTTATGGTCCGTTTGGATTGAGGAGGAGGGAGGAGGAGTAGAGTAGAGTAAAGTAGATTTAGAACAAAATTAGCTTATTTTTAGCCAACACTACTCTACTTCCCTTCACTTCTCCTCCTTTCCCTCTCCATCCAAAAAGACCATTAGAGTGGTGTTTTTTAAATGCCACTACAGCCGTTGTTTTTTGTAGTGTATATTGAGGATTTTCATTTGAATTTCCTCCTTCCCTTTTCCTTGAGGCCAATCTCACCCATACAAAAAGGTTACAAAAATGTAAAAGAATCTAACAGATCAAAATCTATCTATAAACAAGGGAAAATCGAAATAAAGAATGTCTAAAGCCATGTACAGATACGAATGACAACATCAAAACTGCTCTAACGGTTATAAAGTCTTAATCATGATCACACTAATTAGATCATTGATCATATCAAAACATTATTTCATTTTTTATTGATTTGTTGTCTTATACTCAATTTGGCTAATTCTTTTTAGCTTAAATGCTTAATATCACGAGGCAGGATTCCAAATATGGAAATATGTTGGGTAATCATTGAAGAATTATAATAAAAATCTAATTGGTGTTAGGTATCAGATTCCAAATATGGAAATATTCTGGGTAATCATTGAAGAATTATAATAGAAATCTAATTGGTGTTAGGTATCAGAGCACTAGAATTTGGTTTGGAGGTTGGGATGGACAGAGCAATAGTTGAGGGTCACTCTAAGTTAGTGGTGAAGGCTTTGATCAATGAGGAATCAAATTTGGCGTCTTATGGCTTACTAATTTTGAATGCTCGTATTTGTGCTAGTTCTTATTCAAAATTTTCTTACTCTTATACTAAGAGAGACGGTAATAAAGTTGCTCATCATAGTTTGGCTAGATTAACAATTGATTTTTCAAATTATGCGATGTGGATGGAGGATGTTCTATCACAAGTTTACTCTATTTTTGAGGTTGATTAACCCATTTTATCTTAATAAAAGTAGATGTCTTTCTTTCTTAAAAAAAAAAAAGAAAAAAAAAAAAGAAAAAGAAAAAAGATTCACATGCTTTTAGTTTTTTGAATATGCACTTTTCGTCTTTTGCTAGTTTATTTATCAACTACCAAAGGTGACATCTATGAGGATGATATGTAAAAGAAATTGCCATTTTGTCTCATTAATTAATGATAAAGGTTCTAGATTGAGAAAAAAAACACGTGGAGATTATAAAGGACCCCCCCTATATGATAATGATATTAATGGATGAAATTGATAGCTTAATGCATTAGATAATACTCAAATCTGACATGGATTAGGGTGACAGATAGGGGTCTTTTATTAATTGTATCTCCTTTGCTGGAAGCGTACCATCCATGCATTTGCAGCTTTTTTATTGGCATAGATGAAAGTTTACTAGTATGTTGTTTAATGTCTAGATATAATTGTTAAAGGGACTGAAAGTTTTTGTATGTTCTTGTTCTTGAGTAGGGTTTTACACGATTTTGTATAAAAATATCCATTATTTATTTATTATGAAGAATAATTATGAATGAGTATCATACTATCATTACAAGAGACGTTAACTCCGTAACTACCATCCAAAACTCTCCATAATATATTCCTCCATTGTGGTTATATATTTCCAACATTTGTGTGAGGTTTTTTTTTTTTTTTTTTTTTTTTTAAGAAAAAAAAAATTATTCACACTAGTAGCCTCAAAATATTTGCAAACGACTAAAAAGTCAAATTGGAAGAGTTTTTTTTTTTTTTCCTTTTTTGGAATAAGTCAAAGAAAAATATAGTGATGAAGAAATGACGTTTTGGGCAATGTCAAAAGTGTTTTTTTTTTTTTTTTTTTGGGTAGAAAATTAAAAAAAGGTAGGATAAGAGGGTGGCAATGGCAAATTTTATGTCTCTAAGGAAACACGAAGAGAGATAAACACCAATACACTCAAAAAAAAAAAAAAATCTAGTATCTAATGATACCTCATCAATCGTATCAAAATTCAATAAATGAGAAACATGTATGTACAAAATAATTATATCAACATTTCACTGTTACTTTCAGGGGTGTTAGTGGGGTGGTTATTTTTGCGTACAAATCTATCATTTATTGAATTTTGATACGACTAATGTGGTATCATTTTATGTTTTTGTTTTTTTAGATAGTTACAACTTACAATATGTTGCTAATCCCGTAACTTGAACCCTTTCTCCCCTAAACCTCCAAACATTTTATGCATAAAAATATGTTAATTCAGCTACAAGGCTCTTGGCTGATATCATTTTATGTGAGTTTACATATTGTGAAAATTGTCATCTTTGACAGTGCATTGATTGAGGAAAAAAATACATGCTACTCCAAATTTTTTTTGCAAAAGTATAAAAAGAATAAGAAATCATTCTCTACTTCGTTAATATTTGAATAATGATATATAAGGAATTTTTTTTAAAAAAAAGTATAATTTCAATTATGCCATAATCAGAAAGTCTTAATCCTATACGATCTGGCCTAGACATAGGTTCCTCGTCATGCTACATGATAATAATAATAAATAATTGGAATAATAAAACCTTGTCAACTATTGGTTTGGAATTTGGATTTACTTGATTTGATTGGTCAAATTGAAGTTTAAAGGTAACATTAATTGTCCACATTAAATTCATCTAATTAAAATATGAAAATGAAAACCATATAATAGAAAAAAAAAAAATTCGTACTCTACCAACTTATAATGATTAAAAAAAAAGAGATACAACGACTTTCAAGAGAATTTCTAAATTTTTTTTTCTTATAAGTGTTCAAAAATTTTCAAACACTCGTTTATTTTTACTGACAGAATGACAGGTGTAATCTACTATCTCACACAATTTAAAATAATTTTGACTTCAAATTAGTAAATGGGTAAAATTTTAGAACAATTTAACAATACTAAAAATGATTTTAGATTATTTTACGTCCACCATTTTCACGTCCACTTTTATGTTTTAGATTTATAATTGTAAATGCAAACAAATAGAATCTTTTTCCTTTCTAAAAATGAGCTCCAAGTCTCCAACAGTTTAGGTTTGATAATCTCCAATCTCCATATGATATTTGTTCTTCCGACTCTTAACCTTTTTCATTTTTTTTGTTTAAATGCTTTCAAGTTTCGACATGCACATAACGTGCTCTGCGTCATGCGTGACTAGATACAGTAAAAGCGCCACACTATTCCAAAAACTAAAACTTTGCAAAAAAAAAAGACAAAGCATCAAATCATCAATTATATCTACTCTCTTCTCAAAAAGAAGAAATGAATGGAAGACTTTGTTTCTAATAATTGAAAATTACTATTTGTTACAAACATGGAATCCTTTATTACCAGGAAAGCTGTACTCTAGTCTAGTCTCTTACCATTTCTAAGCATGCAAATTAAAGTGGGTCTGTGAACACTTTATACACAAGTGCTAATTAATGGTGTCATACACCCCTAAATTATTCAGCAAATTCTTCATGAGAGGTCAAACATTTAAAATCAAAGCAGGGACCCCCCAAGATATGATTATTTATGATTGTGCTTTTAAAAATCCATGGTCGTTTTGTTTTGTATTCCATTTCGCATCAAAAAAAGATGATGGCTTCGATTTTTCTTTGCCATTATAAAATTCTTGCAAAGACTTAAATTGAACACACTTTTCACCCATATCACAGTACAGAAGGAAAATTCCTGACACTGGTTTCATCTTTTTTTGAGTAAAATTATTGTCAGGCCCTCTATCATCATTAGAAAAAGAGTGATGCCAAGCTTTCCTTTCAACAACATAATTATTTAAGAGAGAGAGTTTTTCCTGGGTCTATGGTTGTAGAAAGGTCGTGTGGCTTGGCTACTGTACTGTAATTTGTCTCTTGTCCACCATAAGAAAAAATTGAAGAAAATTATCAATGGTCCATCATAGATGGACACTATTCGTCTTATTAATCCTTAACAGAGAAATGGTCCAAATTATAGCTTACTATATGTCAGCCCTGTTCAACAAAATGCAAGAGATAGCATAAAAGAAATGGTCAAATGGGGGGCAAAAACAAGTAAAAGATAGACACTTGGTGGTACCCCATTGGGAAAATTTAAGTGTCACTTCAGAATCCCAGCTCACAATGTTTCACCCATCTGTCATCTTCTGCCAATTAAAGCTAAATTCTGCATTACCCGAGTGGTACGGTCCCCTCTCTCTCTACTTTGATTAGGATTACACATGAAACCAAATCCTGCACATTCAAAATCATCAGAATTGAACTCCATGAGTGAAAGGAGTAGGGGAATAGCTAGGGACCAATCTTGAGCTGAACCTAGGCTTTTTGGCACAGCATTTGTTGACGTTTTTTATGTTTGCGATTGCTCACAAGACTGGTAGGTTAGTATCACTTAATTATGAAAAGAACTAAAATTCTGGTATTTGTATTTAAACACATATTTTTAGTTTTTAAATAATATTATATGTATTTTACATACTTTTTTATTCATACGTATTTTTAAAACATATAAATAACATTACTAGAATAACGTTACCAAATGGCCTCAAATCTCCATCTTTATTTGTTATAACAATTGAATATTATAAATATATATTTGTGATTGCTTTTTCATTTTAACTTAATTCAATAATGAAAAGCACAATGTGAAGCTGAAGGATAACAAGTTAACAACATGGCAAATTTCACACTCTTTTTTTTTTTTTTTTTTTTTTTTTTGTTTACCAGATTTTTCATAGAATTTCGTTTACGTTTTTGATACAAAACCAAGGGCAAGATTATATATCTTAGACGAGACTTTGAACCTTTTTGGGAGTTCGAGCTACATTATTATACTAGAGAAAGAAGCTTTGATTTGCTAACACTTTACACCAATCCTTATTCAGCAAAAAAAAAAAAAAAACCACTTTACACCAATCCTTATTCAGCAAAAAAAAAAAAAAAAAACACTTTACACCAATCAAGCCAAGCAAATTATTGACATTTTCTGCTTTTCCTTTTTCCCCATCCTAACACTGTACAGTTAGCTAGATAAAGAGAAGATTAGTATTAATCACAGAAAATACAGAGACACACACATAAAACACACGCGGAGACATAGACAAAGAGAGGTTTTAGACCCTTGAGAGAAAAAGAAGAAGGGTTTAAACCAAAAGAAAGAAAGAAAAAAGATTAGATAAGACACTCACATTCACATCCACAAATGACAAAAGCAGAGCAATTAACATTCCCACAATAAACCTTCAAAGCTATTTAGCGTCACAGTAGTCTCTGCTCCAAAATTCTCCATATTAGTCTGAAACCATGGCGGCGAGTACATGCCCCATCCATCAACCGAGTCAACAAACACAAATTCCTTACTAAAATCCTGCTCTGACTCATAACTCGTCCCCAAACTCGGCAACTCAACAATCTGACTCAACTCCTCTGACTCCTTAGACAAGTCCATCGCTGAAACCAACGTAGACAATGAAGCCGAAGGAGCTAAAGAATCAAACTTGCTCATCTGGGCTGCTTTGGCTGCCGCGGCTTGAACATCACGTGGGGCTAGTGAAGCAGGGCGTGGCAGAGAGTCAGCGAGCTCTGGGAAATTGAGAATGGCGGAGTTACCTTTGATGCTAAGAGCAGCAACGTCGTGAGCTCTAGCGGCCATTTCTGGAGTTGGGAAAGTTCCGAGCCATATGCGTGATTTCTTGCGTGGCTCGCGGATTTCAGACACCCATTTGCCCCAGTTTCTCATGCGGACTCCACGGTACACTGTGTGTTTTCCTGAGTCACGCTCATGAATATTACGCTTGGTTTTTTTTGGGTTTTGTTGTTGTTGTTGTTGAGGTGAGGATGGGGATGATGGGTTTGAGTTTGAAGTGCTTTCTGTTTCTGAGTTTTGTTGGAGTTCATTCATGCTCATTGTTATTCACTTATTGGTCAAACAGTTGTTATTGTTTGGAAGTGAAAGAGAGAGAAAAAAAGGGCAATGAGGAGGACTAGTTTCAGTTTGGATTGTATACAAAGATTGAAAAGATCAATGAAGTGGGTTTAATATGCAAAGAGAAAGGAATTGAATTGATGAGAGGAAAAGAGGGTTATATAAGCTGAGAAAGGGAATGCACCTTGTGATTGATCATTAAGGCCTTTTTTCCATCATTTCCCAATGAGTCACACAACACTTATAAGGTTTGAGAGAGAGAGAGAGAGAGAGAGAGAGAAGAGGTTTGCAAAAGAAATGGGACACCCTGCTAGACCCTATGGAAGAAGAATGGGGTCCCCTCTCTCTGGTACCACGCAACCCCATTAATTTTCAACTTTTTGATCTTTTCTACTTTCACCTATGTTGCACTGTTCATTTATCCCTTATCTTCTTCTCTATTTACCAACCCCATACACCCATGCAGATCACCATTTTGCCCTTTTCATTTTCATATATATATATATATATATATATATATATATATATGATCAAGTTGGTTGGTGCGGATTCGGTTACACATACACTCAATTTTCTTTATAATTTGAGGTAGCAACCTAAGAGGTTTACACTTGCCACTTTCGTATTATTTTATTGAGATCTCTTTGTTATGATTGATATTATTATTTATGTTACTGTTCATATATATTAGCAAGATGAGTGTTTGAGATCATGAAAGTTGGACAACTAATTTTGATTATATTTGTTGTCAAAATTTTATTTTGAAACCAAATTCAATCTTGGTTATTTATTTATTTATATTGATTACATTAGGTGGGTTTACACAATACACATATTATACATATTTTAAATTATACAAAAAGTGTTATAAGCAAACATCATAAAATGAGATAGTTTTCTAAAAAAAGCTCTCTAGAAAATGAACAATTTTTTAGAAAATGTTAATGCTGAAACAAACAGAGCATAAGACATTACTTTGTTTAAGCATTTAATTAACAACATCGCTGTTAATAGGTTTATGATTTAATTAAATTGAAACTTTTTTTAAGTATACAGTTTAATTTGAAATATTAAAAAGTATGGGCTTTACTTTGAAAGCACCCAATAATTGTTAGGGTCTAAAATGTATTTTCCCTTAAATTTATTAAAAAATAAAATAAAATAAAACGAGAATAGATGCCCTAAGGCCCCACCTAACTGTATGCAAAATGGTTGTGTAAAGTTAGACCGTGTATTATAGAGGTTCTACGTGTATATCCAGCATTTTTAGAGTATTTCCAACCGGTTTTGCTATCTCATCCTATTTTACCATTTCAAAAAGCTACTTTATCAATTATACAATACAATTTTACAATACTCCCAGCATCCCAACTTCTATTTTTCTATTCTACTCATTAAAATAATATTTCAACACAATAAAATAATATATCCCACATTCACCATAATTTACAATTCAACCCATTATTTATTCTCTCTCTTTTTTTCTGTTCAAGAACCACAATCACCACCACCGCTGCACTATACACACCTGACACCACCACCACCACCAGCAACCCATAATCTAGCAACCCATAACCTACCGTCAACACCAAAAAAAAAAAAAAAAAACCCCAGACCATCAACACCACCCTCTCCGACCATCAACACCACCAAAAAAAAAAAAAAAAACACACAGCAACCCACTGTAAAAAAACCAGACCCACGCCACTGCCGTCGAACCCCAACAAACCACCAATCACCACCACCACGCCACACGCCCACCGGAAAAATCCACTCTATCAAAACCCCATCGGAACGAAACCCACGCAATCAAAACCCGATCTCTATATACGCCGATCAAAACTCCGATCTCCACAGAACCCACGCCGATCAAAACTCCATCGGAACCCACCCGATCTCCTTCCGCCGATCAAAACCCCATCTGAACCCACCCAAAATCAAAACCCACCTCTCCACGCACGACTAGCCACAACCCACACGCCCCACGATGAACTCCATGCAAAACGGCCCATGCAGCTCCGGATCACAACCCACTTCGGCGGCGCAACCCGGATCGCAACCCACTCTCAACCCGAATCGCAACCAACTTCGGCGACGCTTTTTGACCCGGATCGAGTCAGAGCTCTCCAACATCTGCGACGAAATCCTCAAGCTCCTTGACACCAGACTCATCCCCTCTACTGCCACCGGCGACTCCAAGGTCTTCTACCTCAAGCACTAGCACAAAGAGAGAGAGACGAGAGAAGTCAGAGAGAGAGAGAGGGAGGCGAAATACTCAGAGACGCTGAGAAAGAAATTTTGACACAGAGGAGAGAGAAAAAAATAAAAGGATTAAAATATATTTTTTCAGTTTGGCATAGCGCTACAGTGCCATCTTACTTGTAAGATGGCACTGTAGCGCTATGCCAAAAAAATTTGGCATTTCTCAGTTTTAGCCTTCCCATTGCTGGCATGTTTTTGGGCCTAAATGCCAAATGTATCTTACATTTGGCATTTGAAAGGGCCACTGCTGATGCTCTTACAGGTTTCGTGATATTTTTGTTATTGGGGAGGTTTATTTTTTTGTGTATTTTAGTTATTGTAGACGTTTTAGAATGTTTTGCAAATTTTAAGGCCTTCGGATTTATTACAAACGCTTTGGAGGTTTTGGATGTATTTTGGCAATTTTAAATGTTTTGGGTGTCCTTGTCATTTTAGAAATTTCGGCAGTATTTTGATCATTTTATAAGTTTTAAGGTATAGTTTAGTTATTTTGAAAAGTTTGGGTCTACTTTAGTCATGTTAAAGGATCATAGATATTTTGAAAGATTAGGTGTGTGTTTCAATTATTTTAGACCTGTGTTGGTGTGGCCTAACGGATAAGGCGTCTGACTACTTCTAATCAAGCAATTGTGGGTTCGAGTCCCACTGATTATGTTTATATGTTATTTCACCTTCTAAAAAAATATATCATTTAGACATGTGTTTTGGTCAATTATTTGGATGTGTTAGAACTTAGGAGTGATTTTGATTATTTTATAGATTTTGGGCATATTCAATCATTTTAAAAGGTTTTGTGGGTATTTTGCTCATTTATAGTTTTAAAGTAAATTTCAAACATTGTGCATGTTTTTAGGGTATTTGGATCATTTTAGAGGTTTTGTATACTTTGATCATTTTTTATTATTATTTGAAGTGTATATTGGTCATTGTGTAGATTTCCAACGATACTGTTGTCATATTAGAGGTTATTCATTTTAAAGGTTTTAAGGATATTTTAATTAGTTGAGTGGTTTGGGTGTATTTGGGCAAACAGATGGATTGGTTTTATCTTAAAAGCTAAATTACAAATTACACCATATAATGTTGACCTCTTTTCAATTCAATTATTTCTATCTCTCTTTTTTTTTTTTTTTTTTTTTTTTTTTAATTAAGTTCTTTAGCTTCCTTTTGTTTCTGATGCAGTCCTACCCACTTTGCACCATTAAATCTCACCAAAACCAACCGGAAGATTAGAAAAAATTAGACAAAAGGAAGAAATTGAAAACATATTAAAGTTAAGAAACTAAAATGAAAAAAAAAAAAGATATATCTATAAGTATTTAATTGAAAATTATTCCAGTAATTGGAGGAGTAATTTGTAATTTAACTTATCTTAAATAATCGACTTGGACAAGATATAGGATAAAACTATTTTAGCAACCTACCCATTTATATCCCCAAACCCCCCCTATTTTCCACCACTAGTGGTTTAGAGTCTTAGACTATAATACGGTCATTTTTTTCAAATTAGTATGTTTTTTTTTTCTTTTATTTTATTTTTCATTTCAATTGATTACTGTAAACTTTATTTATTTCTAATTTTGTTTTGTTTTGTTTTTTTTTTAAACTTTTTAGGCTGTGAATTGTGTTTGCAAATCAGAGGATGAATGAAGTCTTTCTCTTTGTAGTTTGAAGCTTTGAATAATTTTGCTTCAGTCTTTTGTTTAAGTCATGCAACGAAATTGTTTTGAAATGATAAGGGCGGTGCATATGAAAAGTCACGAAGTGTCACACTCACTATTTGCCCGTCTTTTAGGGCAAAACAAATGTTGACCCGTACGTGACCCACTCCTTGTACAATTCTACATCAACTATGCGATTTCCAAAAGCCTAAAGTCTATTTCACAATTTATAAAGGCAATGCATGAATACTTTTCTTTAAATCATCTTAAATATTTTGTTGACAAAGTCATATAGAATTTTTATTAGTAGGATAATGAGTTAAATTATACCATCAAATGATAATTTTGGAATAAAGAAAACAAGAAATGAAAACATAATAAATTGGACCCCACGTTGAAGATCAGTGCACGCCTTGGCAAATCAGGTTTCTACAGCTTTGACTTCCCCTTAGCTCAGGCAAGTGAAGGCCAGGGACTGTTGGAGGGGATCAAGGCCAGAACTGGAGTTGGGCCTATCAGGCCCAAAAACCAGGCCCAAAGGGTTTAAAAGTCTGTCAACGATGACGACTTGGGTACCCCAGGGCTGTAGACTTCTCTTCATAATTCATATCAACATTTATTATACTCCACAAACTTTCAAACACATAGAGGTTAATCCCATTCAGTCAGCCGAAGCAATTTCCTTGCGGTTCCATCCCCTCCTTTTGATCCACACACTTATATAGTTCCAATTAATTCTCTTCACTTCGTTGAATATTTTTAAGAGAAGCTTCAGTTTCGTTGAGTTTCTAGGAAAATGCTAGAAAATATGAGAAGTCAGGTAATCTTAAGGCCTAGTGTTCTACATTTTCATAGTGATTTCGGAAAATTATCTTATGAGACCGACAAAGCTTTCACCCTTTTTCCGTATTCTTGGGATTGTAAACAAATGTTGACCCGTATGTGACCCGCTCTTTGTACATTTACCGTGTAATTTCCAAAAGCATGGAGTCCATTTCATAAATCAACTCATCGAGAAGTTGCATTTTCTTTATTTTGAATAGCCTAACTTTTATATCATCCTAATTTTCAATTTAGCAACATTTTCTCTCCTTTTTAACTGTTATCATAGGGTCTGTTTGGATTGAGGAGAGCGAGAGGGGAAGTAGAAGGGAGGGGAGTAAAGTAGAGTTGGTTGAAAATAAGCTAATTTGAGGCTAATTTTACTCTACTTTACTCTATTCCCCTTCCCTCTCCTTCAATCCAAATGGACTAATAATTTTCTTAAGCATAACAATGTCGACCTCATCCTTGCATTCCAGTCCCTGTTATTTGCCTTTCAAGGAAAAGAATAAAAGATGATTCATGGTTGTAACTTGAAATTAGATGAAAAGACTTACAATAAAATCAATCCAATAGCCTTAAGAAAGAAAAAGTTTAGAGCACCTGCATCAGTTTGTACAAAATAACTTAAGGTCAAATTTTGCTGAATAAAGTTTGGCTAGAAACTTGGTTGTAACTAATAGTTATAACTCTATTAAATACCTTTTTATTGGATGTGAATTTTGAAAAATTCACTATTAGATAACATTTCTTCTTATGTCCTCTATACTTACAAAATTTCCAGAAAATCATAAATCAATAATTATGTCATCAATTAAATGTTTAAATTTCAAGTTTTTGTAATTAGAATTATGCATAAAAAATAAATTTATGTATCAAATAATAAATAACATCTGATTAGTATCACATTTGACATGTGTATTAAGAATATAAAAAACATGCAATCTAATATATGATTAGATTTTGAAAATATTTAGTCATGTTAAATTTTTTAGCAAGAGTTGTAGCCGTTAGTTACAAAGTGAATGGCAGTTGTGGATCGTAAAGAGAGAGAAACAATTTTAAAAAATCAAAATTTTTTGATATTTTAATGAAATAGGATATAAAATAGATAATTTTATGTTAATAATTTTGAAAAATTGTTAAGTAAAATAGAAAAAATAAATTTTTATAGAAAGCTACGCGAATGCTCTGAACTTGTTGATTACGCAAGAGGCAGAGACCTTCTTCTTCATCGTTGACTAGACTATTCTATGGTTCTCCACCTACCATGCATTTAAATCTTCCAGATGACCTCATACTGATAAAAATCTATCATATATATGCAGCGTAGATCTTTTCCTTTAATGTAAATCACCAGATACATCTTTAGTTCTGTTATTACCATTATTTACCAGCATGGATATCAGTTACAAGATAAACTCAATCAGTAATCTCACGGTGCTATTTCTTCTTTTGTTTATGTATGGGTCTCCATATTTGGAGATAATCAAGCCCTGTTCATGCAGTGAAGATCATACTAAGGTCAAATGCATCCAGACTGAAAGAGAAGCACTTCTCAGCATCAAGAAAGGTCTGACTGATCCTTCTAACAGGCTTTCTTCTTGGGTTGGTGAAGATTGCTGCCAATGGAGAGGCATAGCGTGCAACAACATATCAGGACATGTTATCAAGCTTGATCTTCGGAACCCATTTCAATCCGGCAGTTATGATTCCTCGGCATATAAGAATTCATGCCTGGGTGGTGAGATAAGTTCTTCTTTGATTAACTTGAAATATTTAAATTACTTGGATATAAGTTTGAATGATTTTGAAGGCATTCAAATTCCTGAATTTTTTGGTATGCTTGAGAATTTGATTTATCTCAATCTCTCTTCTGCATCCTTTGCCGGGGAGATTCCACCTCATCTTGGAAATTTGTCAAGCCTGACCCATCTTGACCTATATGCTGATTCATATATGTCATTCATGGGGGAGTTGAATGCCACAAATTTGGATTGGATCTCAGGTCTATCTTCTTTGAAGTACCTTGACATGGGGCAAGTCAAACTCAGTCATACTGGAGCAGATTGGCTGCAAAAGGTTAATATGCTTCCTTCACTCTTGGAGTTACATTTACATTCATGTGGGCTTGAAAGCCTTCCACATTCACTTCCATTCATTAATTTTACCTCCCTTTTTGTCCTTGATTTATCTCAAAACTCCATTAACTCTTCCATACCTCAGTGGCTGTCTAACCTTACAAGCCTTACAAAACTTGATCTCAGTTGGAATTCATTCCAAGGTACCATTCCAAACGATTTTGTGAGCCTAATAAATCTTGAGTACCTTGATTTGAATTCCAATGTGCTCATCACAAGTCAAATGCCAAGCTTTTTTGGACATCTTTGTAAATTGAAAGTTTTAGATCTTTCAGGGAACAAATTTAGCGGCAATATTGATGGATTTTTAGGTAATTTCTCTGCTTGCTTGAACAATAGCCTTGAGTCCCTAGATTTGAGTGCTAATCAACTAGTAGGAAAAATTCCTAATTCATTAGGGACACTTGAGAGCTTGAGATACCTTAACCTGGCAAGCAACGTTTTTTGGGGTTCAATTCCAGCTTCTATTGGCAGTTTGTCATCCTTGCAACAATTGGACCTCTCTTTTAATCAAATGAATGGAAGCATTCCTGAAAGTTTTGGACAACTCTCAGAGCTGGTTGAATTGTATCTTCAAGTGAATTCTTGGGAAGGTGTCATAACAGAAGCCCAATTAATGAATCTTACAAGCCTAGAATATGTTATACTAAAAAGTAACACAAACCAATCTCTAGTTTTCAATGTGACATACAACTGGGTTCCTCCTTTCAGGCTCAAACAACTTGATCTAGATAGTTGTCTCATTGGCCCCAAATTTCCTATATGGCTTCAAGTTCAAAGTGAACTTACCTCTGTCAGCCTTCAAAACACCGGAATTTTGGACACCATACCTGAGGAATGGTTCTCTAAAATATCTTCTCAAATCACTTCCTTGTATCTAGCCAACAACCAAATCATGGGGAAGCTGCCGCACCAAATCGTATCTCCAAAATTAGGTGTGATTGATCTAAGTCATAACTACTTCAAGGGTCCCATCCCACTTTGGTTTACTAATGCTACCCACATATATCTTCAAAATAATTTCTTTTCAGGCCCCATACCATCAAATATTGGCGATCTAATGCCAAGCTTGGAATATTTAGATCTTTCGGAGAACCTCCTCAATGGTACAATTCCCTTATCCATTCAAAAGATAAATAATCTTCAAGTCCTTTCACTCCGGGGCAATCAACTTTCAGGGGAGCTTCCTCACAATTGGAATGAGACACAAAGATTGTGGGTTGTGGACATTTCAAACAATAACTTATCTGGAGAAATTCCAAGCTCAATGGGTTTATTGGGTTCCCTTACTATATTAATGTTAAGCAACAACAATCTTCATGGAGAAATTCCTTCTTCCTTGCAAAATTGTTCTCTTTTGAGCATTGATCTTGGAGAGAATCATCTCTCAGGGAAACTTCCATCATGGATAGGATCAAATGTGTCATTATTTTGGATGCTACGCCTTCGATCAAATTTATTTAGTGGAATCATCCCTCGACAATGGTGCAATCTTCCGATTCTTCACATCCTAGATCTTGCAGAAAACAACCTTTCTGGGGACATTCCAGACTGTTTGGACAATTTGACTGCTTTGATTTATGGTAACAGCAGCACCGTGTACTACAACTTATTTCGCTCCCACAGGTACTACTACATGGAGTAAACAGCAATAGTGACAAAAGGAAGACAACTTGAATATGGTAGAACTCTCCAATATGTTAATATCATTGATCTTTCAATGAATAATTTGACAGGAGGAATTCCTAATGAAATAACAAGCCTCGTAGACTTGGGTACACTAAACTTGTCAATGAATCACCTAACTGCAAATATTCCTGAGAATATTGGAAACCTGCGTGGGCTTGAAACACTAGATCTCTCACACAACAAACTTTCTGGATCTATTCCTGGAAGCTTGTCTTTATTAACATTCTTGGCACACTTGAACTTGTCTTATAACAACTTGACAGGAAGAATCCCATCTGGTAATCAGCTTCAAACATTGAATGATGCATCTATCTACAAGGGCAACCCTTCATTGTGTGGCTCTCCTCTTCCGACCAAGTGCCAAGGAGATGATCCATCCAATGTACCAAATTTCAGTGCAGGTGATGTGGAGGAAAATGAAGACAAATCTGAAATGTTGGGAATCTTTATTAGCATGGCAACAGGGTTTGTTGTAGGTCTTTATGGTGTTTGTGGTACTTTATTGATAAAGCAGTCATGGAGGAAGGCCTATTTTCAGTTCGTAGATCACATGAAAGATAGTGTATCCAATATTATTATATTGGGCATGATTCATTTGCGAAGGAAAATGGGCTTAAGTAGGATATAAGGGTGTTGGGAGTCTCCAGATACTCCTTTGTGAGTGAACATATTTTAATAGTTTATGCCATGTTCTATCACAAGTATGCAAAGCATGTATGCTATCACGAAAGGTCAAGGATTCTTGTTTATTCTCTACTTCCCAAACCCTCCCCCCCTTTGTGCTATCTTTTTCCCGCATTAGCATAGATTTTCTTTTTCTCACATCAATCTTGTTAAGCTACTCGTTTTGTAAGACGTTAAATGGTGGTAGACAGGTCACAGAAAACAACATCCTTGAAAATATATAGATTTCAGATGGGGGGGCAAAAATCCAAGCTTATAAGTTGTAATTTAGATTTTAGCCTAAAATATTTATTCATTGGAAAATGTGTGGCAAAAGAAAAATAAATACATCAAGGTCTCACATCACATGGTGAAACTACCAAGAACAATATCAATGGGATTAGAGCACTCACAGCAATGGTGCTAAAAAGCCATATTGATATTTGTAGCTCCTCAAACACCTAAAAAGCATGCTCCAGCAGTGGAGCTAAACTTATTTTTTTTAGCTCCATTACTATAGTGCACATCTATAGATAGATGTGCACTGTAGTTGAGAGCTAAAAAAAAAAAAAAAATTTACTTCCGGGTGGATTAAAATAATAAAAAGTGGTTCTCTCTCTCTCAGTCACTTCGTGCCTCTCTCTCTCTCTCAGTCACTCTCACCTCTCTGTCTCAACGTCTCCGACCCACGCCTCCGCCGGCCTCAATGTCACTGGCCCAAGCCGACCCAAGCCCCAAGCCGCCGATCCATGTCTTTGACCCACGCCTCCGCCCAGTCCTCCATCTCAATGCTCACCCAACGTCGATCAAACCATTGCTTTGGTTTTCTGTCAATCAGACCCATCTGCCTTAGACCCACTTCTCTTTCGCCGATCAGACCCACGCTGACACTGTCCTCCTCATCGAATCCCAGCTCTGTGATTGGTGATTTTTTATTTTGTTTGTGATTGGTGATTTTGTTTGGTCTGGGTTGAGGAAAAAGATTGGAGATTTCGATTGGTTTTTTTTTTTTTTTTCCTACTGTGGACTGGTGGTGGTGGTGGTTGTGGGTGTGACTGATGGTAGAGGTGGTTGTGGTTGGTGCTGTGGATGTTTTTTGGGTAGTAGGATATATTATTTTATTGTAAATGATATATTATTTTATTGTAATATTTATATTATTTTATTGTATTGAAAGCTAAAATAGATCCACTGCTGCAGCATGTGTGTAGGTAAAATAGATAAAGTAACTTTTGGTAGAGTTAAAAAGCTAAATTTTTAGCTTCACTGCTGTGAATGCTCTTATAGCTTAATGGTAACCTATCACACGGGTAATTATTAAATACTTCCGGAGTACCATAAATGCGTATTCATTTCTCTCACATAACTGTAGGTTCTACTAATTAAATTTATGGTAGGACTCACAATTCATGTATGAGGGAGGAGTACGCATTAATGGTACTCCCGGAGTATTAAATAATTTTCCCTATCACACTCTATTCTTGTCCATATATATATAATTTCAACCTAAACGTTCACTCGATAAAATAGTTGTAAGACATTAATGCCAACTATACCGCCAACAAAAAGAGAATTAATTTCCCATTATCACCACTACCAACAGTGCCTGCAGCTTTCCCCATCCCATTGGGTCACAAACACAACCAATACTGCTGCAAAGAATCAGAGCCACTACAACCACCACCTGCCACCTTTTCCATCAAAACCTTTTGTGTATTGCTCAAGTAGTACCGTACCATGTGTCCAAGCTTTGCATGAGGGAGTGCAATCTAAGATGGAATGGTTTCCATATGCATGCAAAGATTGTTGCTCATTCAAACCCAAGGCAATTTTCAGGATTCAGTGTTTCGTATACATGACCTAAGCATTCAAATTTTTGGTTGACTTTTCCTTTAAAATGGCACAAATTTTGTTCATGTTGGATTCACAAACTAAAAAGTAAATTCCTTAACAAATTATAACAAATGCAAATCATAAATTAAAAATTTATTTCAAACGTTCATTTTATATCTAAACTACGTAAAAGCCAATGCCAAAATTAGTGGGAATGCTAATCCTCCTCCCCCTCTCTCTCCTTGTCCTCTCGGCCCCTACAGAGGGCGAAATCTTTGCATGCCAATTTTCTTCGAGAACTAGATAGTTGTCTAAACACTAGTTTGTTATCAAGTTTTAACACTAAATCAATGTATTTTGTTTTAAAGTGCTTATAAACTTAAAATGTATTGTCTTTTCTGCGCACAACAAATACACCAAAAAAAAAAAACTTATATACATACGCATCACACCACCACATTGCAGGCACTATAAAATGCTACTAATCAAGCCATTTTACAAAATGCTACTAAATCCTATCAATAATAATTGTTGCGTCAAGTGCAAGAGCTTTGTAGCACAATTGGTACCTCCTAGCTTACCCTGCAATATAGACTAAGTTACAACAACGAAGCATCAATAGCTTGACCCAACAATTTTGGTAATTCCTTTTTCCTTTTTTTTTTTTTTTTTTGTTGGGGGGGGGGGGGGGGGGGGGAATTCAAAACAATGAAAAACAGACTTCGTAACTTGAATTCCTCCACAAAAAGTAAGAGCTAGGACTTTCCTTATAATTTCAACATTGCTTAGTTAAGGAAGTCACTTGAATGAAGGTAAAGATGCCAATCAAGTCCAAACCAAAATTTTACATGGAAGTTATGAGAACTATATGTATATACTTCCAACATTGCTAAGTTGATGCAGTCACTTGAATGAAAGTAAAGATGCCAATCAAGTACAAACCAAATTTTACATGGAAGTTTTGAAAACTATATATACATATATATATATATATATATAATTCGTAATTTATGCATACATCTAGTGACTCTTGAATCCATGACCTCACCCTCCAACCAATTATAATCTAGAAAGCACCGGTGCGGCTCTAGGGCCACCGCACCCGCACCTGCACACAATGCACATCGACGCGACGTGTGGTGGTCGATGTTGCTGACTGTGCATCTGTGCCGCGTCACCTTTTTTTTCCTGTTTGTGGATTCACTTCGAATCGGATTGTATCGGCCGATGGCCAAAATAGCCAAAAAGGGCAGAATCAGGCCAAAACCGACTTTGAATCAGCCGAAATTCATGTAATATATATATATATATATGCAAAACTCATCGTTTTGGACTTTGAAGCTCTCTGCCTACTGCCTCTCTCGCTATCTCACTCTCCGTCTCCCCTCTCCCTAACCCAGAAGTTAGAATCTAGTAGCAGTGAGTAAGTGAGTGGCCACTCACTCAGAAGTCAGAATCTCTCCTTTGCCTCACTGCCCTCACGCTTCATCTCTCAGTCTCAATCTCTCCATCATGGAATGTTTTAGTTTCAAACTTGTGGGTTGTATTCTAATTTATGAACATCATGTTTTAGTTATTATCTACTATTGCTCTTAAAACAGGGACATTTAGAGTAATTGTGCCAAAAATTTGATGGCAAGTATGTCATACTGAAAGTCAATATAAAATAGACTGACAGGAAGAAGTCTACCTCCTTTAAGTCTTCCACCAGTTGCTCAATTTGATGGAATAAGATTTAGAACTCAGTGCTGACCTTACAAGCCAAGTTGAGTGCTTTAGGGGGCAATTAATTATAAGATAAGACTTTAATATTATTTATGCATTTGCATTATATATATATATATATATATATATCTATATATGTAAATAATATCATTCTTGGAATAAACTACGCAGTAACAAGTCAGGTGTAATTAGCAATGCGACAGTAATTTTCACACACGTTCTTATGTAAATCATCTGTACAAATCGTGGCTTTCATTTTTTAATTGTAAAAAACTTAAAAAAAATGTAGACATCGGATGTAAAATCATGAACAGTATATATACGGTGCGTACATTATAATATTTTTCCTTAACACTATCATCTTTTATTTTTTCGCTAAAAGTTAACAATATGACATTGTTCAAAAACATGAGGCCCATATTCATTTGGTCCGGACTCAAATCAAAACAGCTTTTGAGATTTCACCATGGACCCAATTCATCAATCGAAAAATCATTGCGATTATTCTATCATCCGCTCGTAAAAAAACTTTCCTGTTATTCATTGCACCAAGCTTCTACAGTTCTGCTAACTGTTTTTCTTTAATGATATTCCACAATGCGTCCTATATATTCATTACAACAAAGAGAAACTACAGTAGTTTATCTCATTTATTGGAGAAGTGCCGTCAGAAACAAGTTTCTACTTGAAGCATCTTGTTTTTCTAGCAAGCTACTTCTAAAAATAGTCATGGCGCTTACAAATATGACTGTGTTTGAATACCGCTTATTTTGCTGAAAATTGAAAACAATAAAAAAATAATAATAAATTTACTGTTCACTAAAGGGTTACTGTAGATATGCCTATTTGCACTGTTCATATCCCATGAACAGTGCAATAGGCACTGGTTAAAAAAAAAAAGCCTGAAACGCGTTTTGCTGAAAAACATGGACACAATAATCGGTACCCAAACGGTACCTTAAGGTACTATGCCATATATTTAGCACAAAGAATGAAACGAAAAAGGTATTATGGCGTATTATTAAACTTGGTTTATGTTGTTCCTCTTATTTTTTTAAAGATAGTTTTTAACATATGGTAGTCACTATTGATAATAGTTCTTTATTATCAGACTAAGACATCAATTGATTTTTTGTGTAAGCAGGGATTGAGCCTCAAATCTCTTATTTAACTATCATAGACTTTACCAATAAAATAAATTATCAAGACCTATAAATTTATTTGTCTCATTGAATGAACAAGACGTTTAAATTAACTTGTTTGTCAAATATGTTTTCTTATCGGAATCCGTAAGTTATTGTACAAAAAAGATCATATCCCTACAAATTCTTTTTGGCCTCGTGTAACAAAAGTGAATGGATACAAAATATAAATTGACTTAATTATGTTGTAACCATGAAAAACAAAGGCAGTTTGAAGCACTGAAAAATATGAAAGAGATTCCTATCAAAATGTAGTTTCAACTTTCAACACATATATACAGGCTTATAGAATTACCACAGACATAGACCTGAATTCATTAAGAGGACAACAAAGATAGGGTGTTGATATAAACTTATCCTTTTCCGCACTCTTTTATCTTTACCCTGCTCCACGGAAAATGTCCCAAAATTCTTTTTCAGTAGAGTACTAAAAGATAAGGACATTATAGGTGCAGAAATATCAGAAGCTTCATCAAGCACTTGGAAGTCTTGAAAACAGAATAATGGTTTATTGGATTGTGCTAACGAATTCTCTTAGAGTAATGGTTAACAATCTATTTTAAGAAAATTTTGACACTACTTTTATGAAAAATGAAAAAAATTGTCAAAACATTAATTGTTTCTTTTTCTTTTTTCATAAAAACTTTCTCTAAATAAATTATTAACCATTGCTCTAAGAGCATCTGTTAGCATTTCACCTTTTTATAAACCTTCTTTTTCTTTTTTCTTGGGGGTGCATAGTGCATACCACATAATTGTTGTAGGGGCCTATAAGAATGGACTGATTGTCCAACACAGAGCCTTCTAGACTGGTAGTAGTTGCATTGATCTCCTTACTTACATCTCTGCCACCAAACATGAGTCGATCCACACCATATCTGGGTCCCAACCACATTACAACTATGTCGCACCCAAGGTCCATCTGTGGCACTCAATTTGTGGTCACCCACGATTACACAGTGGCTTAATCAAAATTCATAATAAATGAACTTACCCTACATGTTAATTGTTATAGATGATACGCCGTAAAAAAAATATAAATAAAAAATAAAAAAAAATTATTAAGCAGTTTCCAGCATAGATATACGATCCTTATCATTGTAGACTTTATGAATCGTACATTTTATTGTTGTAAATGCATAAAATTTATCATTGTGAATGCCCGGCCAAACGATAAATACAAGAGCTTCATAAAATGTGTTATAATTATTTAGCCATGCGATCGTATCTGTATGGATTTGAATTTTGAATTTCACAACGACTCACTACAAAATCTTCTCTTTAAAAATATATATATATATATATATGATGTGACTTTAATTGGATGATCAATGATGTAAATATATTGGATTTTATAGAGAGTCTGTATAACATTTTTTTTTTTTTTTTAAGTCTGTATAACATTTAAATCCTATGCATATTGTACTCATTCATAACTCCGAGAAGTTGGAATATACTTCTACGTACAAGTCAATTGAAATAGTACTGGACAAAAACCAAAATAGGACTGCACGTGTTTTGGTGAGCGACTAGAACAGTATTTATGTTAGGATAATCTTGGAATTGAATTTATGACAAATGAGTACGGCTTGATATATGATTACTAGATTACCTAACCTGAAATTAGGTTAGAGATAATATTATTTAGATAAAAGTCTCACGCAATCAGTCAAATGTCTAGGCAACTTATAGGTAATTTCTTGGCTTCCTAGGGCGGCCTCAATAATTACGTTGAGAATAGACATATGAGTGATGTCTCACATTAAATAATAATAATAATATTATTATTATTATTATTATGTAATTAATATAATATAATTAGACTCAAACTCAAAAGTTTAAGCTTTTAGATCAAGAATGACGAGCTAAGAAGGAAAAAATGACCATAGGCAAGGAGAAGTGAGTATGATTTGTTTATGGTCCAAATAGAGATCTAAAAGCCCGCAGAAAAGTAAACATAGTTGTAGGGGCGGCGCCACCTTAAGGCTAGGGTGGTCCCTGACCTGAATTTTTTTTTTTTTTTTTTATATATAATAATTTAGAAATTTTTATTTGTCTACCTTTCAAAAACAATTTGGGAACACCCTCAGTTTTTTTATGCCAATAAAATTAAATTTTACTCCATAATTTGTTTTATATTCAGTGGATGAATGATTGCTTAGTTATGTACATTGAAAGAGATGTAGCTTGTAGCACTGATAATGAAACTATCATGCACCAATTTCAAAATATGAAAACTCGTAGAAGGCAATTATAAATTTTATGTATTTGCGTGTTTTTTTATTGTTGTTGTTGTCAATATATGAATTTCTCTTTTTATTATATTGTATATTTTATACTTCTTAAGGAATACCCTGAGAAAAATTCTTGGAGCCGCCTCTGCATAGTTGGACTTAAACTCATAAGCTTAAACTTTTAGGTCAAGAATGACATACGGGAAAAAAAATCATAAGCAATTGGATGATTATTAGTGGAGTCTCATATTAAATAATAATGATAAAAGTGGGTGATTAATATAATATAGTTGGGTTTAAACTCATAGCCTTAAGTTTTGGATCAAGGAAGGAGTGAGTATGACTTATTTATGACCTAAATAGAGGTTCGAAAGCCCATAGAGTCAAAGACTCACACAATGGGAAGATTATTGATGAAGCCCCACATTGAATAATAATGATAAGAGTGTGTGAGTAATATAACATAATTGAGTTCAAACTCATAGGCTTAAGTTTTGGATCAAGGAATGAGTGAGTATGACTTGGTTCATGGCCTAAATAGAGGTCTGGAAGCTCATAGATAGTCAAAGACTCACATGTAAGGGAAAGATTGATACTGAAGTCTCACATTTACATTGAATAATAATGATAAGAGTAAGTGATTAAAATAACATATTTGTGTTCAAACTCATAGGGTTAAGTTTTGGATCAAGGAATGAGTGAGTAGGATTTGATCATGGCCTAAATAGAGGTCTAAAAGCCCATAGATAGTTAAAAACTCACACGTAAGGAAAGGATTGTTACTAAAGTCTCACATTGAATAATTAATATAACATAGTTGGGCCTAAGTCATAGACTTAAACTTTTGGGTCAAGTGATATTTCTATACGAATATATGTTATATTAACTACTTAATTGGAGTGTCTCTAATATGCTCTTGCCGCCAACGACTTACTTTCTTACCTAGCCCAAAAAAAAATTACTAAACAATACTTACTTTCTTGGCTTCCTAGGCGGCTTCAATACTTACTTTCTTACTCAACCTAAAAAACAATAAACAATACTTAATTTTCTTGGCTTCCTAGCTAAGGCGGCCTCAATGATTACGTTTTAAATTCAATGTCCCAGTAAATTGTATCATATATCCTCTTACATCCTCATTTTGCATGTGGTATATACTTCCAGAAAGTGATGATTGTACCTTCACACATGAGCTGTTAATGAAAAACTGTGTTTGGTCCATATTCAATTATCAGTCGCCGTGGTTAAAAAAGTTGTGAATCCAAGTGCCTCTAGCTATCATACAAACAAATGAATGATAGGGAACTTAAATCCACGGCCACACTTTTTGATTTTGCATATCGTTCCGTGGCTTCAATGCCTCGACCACCTGGGTCATACCATATGATATCGAATCAAATATAGATGGTAGAAACAAGACAAGCTTGATAGGCTGATATTGTTATCACCATCTCCAAATTTAGGGTCGGTTTGGTTTGTGTTGAGGTTGTATTCATTTTCTATTTTCATTTTTTGTACTTATTTTCTATACTCAAATCTTGTACTCTTTTTTTTTTTTTTTCATCTATTTTTTGTTTGATATCATTTTCTGCTTTGTCTTTCTCTTCACTTTTTTTTATGACAACCACCAACAAATAGAAAGAGAGAGAGTTCTTTGATGTGACAAGTCAGTGATAGTGAAACTCACTGATTTGATTTTTTTATGAAAATGTCACTTTATTCATTTTCAAGAAAATGAAAACACCAAAAAGTTGTATTCAGTTTTTCTATTCAAATCTAATTTTTTTGGATACTAAAAATGAAAACTGAATATAAATACAAAGCCAATCAAGTTTCTTAGTAATGGGTCCCACAAAAAAACTGAAAATAAATACAAAATACACCATTTTTTGCTCAAACCAAACCAGCCCTCAAGATCTTTAATTTGATATTTCAATTCTCACCACCTCCAACATTTGATATGAAGATATTCTGTTCTAGGATATGATGGGAATATGTACAAAATTCTCATACTTGTGAAATGCAAAAAATAGAGAAAAAAATATACGCCAAAGAAAAATAATCACATACAAGACAGTATTTACGTGGTTCGGCAATTTGCCTACGTCCACGGAATTGCAGGGATTTCACTATTCTCGGAAAAAAATACAGAGGTCATAATTTGGATCAAACACAACTAGATTCCACAAAACCCAAACCCAATAAGATATGCATGCGTACTGAGACAGTGACATATATGGTGAAATTATTTGCCAGCAAGCTAGCACTTGTATCATGCATGTTTTAGTACAAGATACACCTATAATATTGTACTATGATATATTTTCCCTACTCGAATGTAGGGTCATGTAATTTTGGTGGTATACATGAAGATCAAGACGAAGATTTGAGAGCATATCTCACTGAAAATTCTGTTACTGTTAGCTAGATTGCACTTGACAAATCGAGCTTCACTTAAACTTGACTATAAACACGACAGCACTTGACCTATCGAGCTTCGGGATTACTGAAATTCATCAGGCCCGCCCTTGATCGACTACTTATGCCTTGGCTTTTGTATACTACGCATGCAAAATATATAAGGGAACACTTAAGTCAACCTAAGCAGATATTAGAGAGGGAGATTGTTTCGTTTATTTGTTGTGTGCCTAAGGTTTTGTGCCAAGTAAATCTCTTCATCACCAACTACGTTAATGAATCTAAAGTGCAATATTGGTTATGTACATTGTTTAATGCAATCAGAATCCAAGAGCATAATTGGCTAACTAATTGGATTGACATAAAAAAAAATTGGTAAAATCAACCTACCGGGGTTCTAAATTTCCTAACAATGAATAACTGTGTATAAATTTTATTGAGGCAAACAATGTAACAAATAAGATCTTAATCAGGCCAATTTAATTACATTTTCGGGCATAATTCCTTGGAGGGGAAAAAAAGAGAGAAGAAAGCTAAAAATAGATTTTGTGTATTTGGACGTAGAATTTTGTTGAAATTAAACTTATTAATTAATCTGCTAAAATATTAGATGAAATATAGTTGTATTTAGAAAAAATGTTTTACTAATATAGTTGTGCCTACACAAATAAAGTAAAAACCATGAAAACCCAAGATAACAGTCAGTACCCATTAGTTACTTCCTAGGATTTGCAGCCTTGGTCTGGTTTTGATTTTTCCCACAAGTACCTCAGACACACAGATTGTTTTATGAGACTTTTTGGGCTGATGCACATTCGGCAATCGGCATATAGGGTTGCTTGGCACAGTCGAAATTCACTGTTAAAAGAAAAACCGAATCAAGACATAATGATAAACCTGGAAACCACAAAGCTGAAGTAACTGCATGACAGACAGTGAGAATGCTCAAAGTACAAGGGTACCTTCGCTGAGTGTTTCATCTTTATCTTTATGTTTATCTTAAGCTTTTAGATGTAATAAATATAAATACAATGTCATATAAGTAGGACAAAATATACGATAAGTTAGGCATTTTACCAATTCCAAACCATTTTCCAGTCAAAAAAGTATGAAAGAAATATTGCATCAATCTCAATTTTCTAAAAAACAACTGTCAAATTTTGTGTGTATCCAACATTTTCTGTACCCACTATAACTCTAACCCATAAAATATTAAGTTCCATTATTAAGCACAACCTGGAACTGTCCTATCTAGCTAGTGTCCCTACAAGTTGAAAGCTATTGACACAATCCTATGTACTAATTTAAGAGTTTTCTTCCTTTTTTTTTTTTTTTCCCTGGAGACCTTTGCTTTCATTCAACAAAACCACGTGTAAGACATTTGTTACATATTGCATTAAATGCTTACAACCATATGAATCTTCGAAATCTTCAAACTTGGTTGGATTTACATATAAATGAGACTGGACTGAAGTGGGAGGCAAGTGTTGCGACTTCATATGCTTATTTTTGAGTCACATGGATTGCCCATACTTGAAAGAAATATAAATTTAAGGTTCTACAAAATTTAATTCCATGCAAATCAGTGTAGGACCTGAATACCGGATCTGATAGCTCTCTTTCATAATCATCACAGTGAATGAATATGTTAAGACTCTTACATTCACGAAATAAGTAAATTCACTATACAGTATTCATGTGTGTGTGTGTTGTCAGTTGTTGGGACGTACAAAAATCCATAAAAGCCCATTCATGGAGCTCAATTCTAGGCATTAATTCCACACATGGTCGTGGACCAGAATATCATATAATTTTCTTGCCGTAAATTGTATCACATTTAATGATACTGTTACTTTCAGTTCTATTCACGTGCAATTTAGGCACATATGATATTGACCATGCTTTTCCAGAAACCTGGTGCTTTTTCTAATGGTGTTCCCATAACACTCGTATGATTATTTAGAAGCTCCATTTTTTTTAATGCAACTGCTACTCGTGGCTATATATGTAGCTTGAGGACTGGTCTTGAAGACATTGTAACTAATTTGTCAAACAAGCAAGAAGCAGGTAGCAATCGTTCAATTTCTATCTTTTGGTAAAAAAAATAGTCAAGATTTCATTGTAAGAGAGAAACTATTCAGAATTCTACATCTAAATTATGTCAATACAAGCCATTTAGTAGCTCCTTTTGGTCAAAGGACATCCTAATTATATAATCAAAACCATCTATGATTCAATTTACGGTCAGACAGAAATTTACACTCCACGTTTGGCTTTCCCAGCTACACATAGTTAACATTGATGGAGAGCATAAGGGTCCATGAAAAAGCAGAGGAAACATTGCTATAATAAATCTGTTTGGTTACATAGGTTGTAGTGCCTATGAAGATTGCCAATCAGGCTATCAAGAAAACCAATAAAGTATAGTTATTAAGCTATTTTGAAGCAATAATCCCAGAGAAACAAGATATACTTTTAAGAGAGTTAGTTAAGAGTTTGTGATGAAGGAACTAAATTTGGAACATCAAGTAGAAAAACACCATATGGACTTGAATTCAGTAATTCGTCTCTGCTCATTATTCCCATAAATTGAAAAAAATATATAAAGAATGTCTATTATTTGTTATGTTGTTTCACAACACTAGTCCTTTTGCAGTTAAATGTAAAGGAATCTAATGAAGCAATATCTAGAGTTACACTGCTAAAGACAGTGAAGGGGCTTTTTTCTTACAATTTCCTTCTCTTGGGACTTAGAATGAAGTCGTCATCATCGTCACTCTCGTTAAGGATTTTTTTCTTAGCTTTTAAATTGCCATTCTTTGATGCCTGCTGCTGCCTCTGTGAACTTTCAGGTTTACTTGGAAGTTTTACAGATTTAATAGGAGTTCCCATTCGAAGTTCCTTTTGCCTTCTCTGCTTCTTCTCATATGCCTTTTTAGCTTTTTCAAGGGGTAACAAGCCATGCTCCATCATCCTGCAAGTTGAAATATGTTAATTATTTCCCAATCACTCAGCACTAATTATTTTACACAGGAAAATAGTGGTAAATATGGCATATTCAACAATAAAACAACTTGATAGTGGATACACACATCAACAATGCATGATGATTGTCCAAGTCAAGTACCTCTTTCAAAATCATTAAGAAACTCATCCCCATGTTTATTTCAGTTTGAACAAATTAAATCAGAATATTGATCAACCAAATTGTTTGAACTGGTGCACAATGATTACCATTATTGTGGTATCCAAATATCAAATATATTTTAAAACATGATTTAGAATGCAAGGGGCCTGTAACAACTTCCAAAAACCCTTGGAAAAAACTCTAAAACAGTTGAAGGAGACTGCCTATCTTTAGATTCCTAGTTATAGTTGAATTTTTAATATTTACACCAGTATAATGCAGACAGGTTATAATAATGTACATCAGATCAAAGCTTGAGTTGCTGAGCGCCTCGTCAGAAAAGAAGTCTTAAGTTGGTTTGGATTTTCGAATCCTAGTCCACCTAATATCACAAAAGTTCAGCTACAGTTTGCCAACCAGTCAGGTCATGGGAGTTGGAGCACTGAATTTGTAGACAATGCTGAGCAGAAATATGAAAGGGTACAGCCAAATGAGGTGAAACAATAATTTTTCCCTTTACTGACTACAATTTACATAATAAAACTTTGAGAGGTGCTACGTCCACAACATTTTCACAACAAATCATACGTGGTTAGTTGTTATTGGTTCAAATTTGAACCCAACACTAAGATTACTTTTTTGCCCCAACAACAACAATTAGTAACAACCTAACACTTAAGATTTGTTTTTAAAATGTTGTGAAAATATTGTGGACATATCATTTCTCTAAAACTTTAGATTAATGGCTTAATTGCAGACTGCAAATTGCCTACATGAAGATGGAATCCAGAACTTAAGGTGCCAAGGATTAATAAAAAATAAAAATAAAATCGTTTTGCAATATTTGTAACATTTCTGGAGTTTACAACCATTATTTAAAAAATTTCAGCTCATTGTATTAGAAAAGTTACTGGAACACTGACTCCTACAACTGAAAACTAGAAACTTAGCCATTATAGTTTGAACAAATGGGGAAAATACTGCTTATATGATAAAGTTAATGTGAAATATAAAAGCAACTATTTACTTGAATCTTAGGCCATTTTTTGTAACCTTTTTTTTTTCAATTAGTTTTCAGGTTTCAAAACCAATTTTCTGTTTTCTAAGCCAGAAAACAAGTTGGCTCAAAATGAATTTTAGAAAAATAGAAATAAAAACATAGCTTCAATTCAAGAGGAATCAAAAAGCATCTTCTTGATGTATCACGTTTCCTTATTTATGAGGAGACAACACAAACAAATCATAATTGAACAGTGCAAGTCTAAGTGCAATGTAGTAGATGACCTTATATAAAAGCATCATTGTCTATTGTAAAAAAATCACAAACCATACCAAAAAATCATAAAACCAGAGAGAGAGAGAGAGAGAGAATTTCTAAGGTGAGAGATAAGTTCTTTTTTTTTTCTTTTTTTTGGGGAGAGTACCTGATTTGTGAAGTGAGAGCCCGTGGGGATGTGTGAGTGTGTGCGTGCGTGCGTGTGCAAGAGAGAGAAAGAGAGCACTAAGAAGAGAGACTGGTAAGGATTAGGATCCTCTAGAGTTCTTAGGGTAACTCTACCATTGAGTTCCTAAATTCATATCCATCCATTTTGAAATGAGTGAATTAAATGTTTCACATCCATCCTCTAGAGTTCTTAGGAGTCTAATACCCCTAGCACCTTCATACCAGTGATGACTGCTGATGCAAGTCCTAAGGCCTTTTCATGGGTATATTCCTCATAGTGTACTTTGATGATATTCTCATTTGTAGTAAAACTAAGGAGCGACAATTGAACCATCACAAGTTTGCCCCATTTTGAGGAGAGAATTATATGTGAACCTTAAGAAGTGTTCCTTAAAGAGTCATCTTCTTCTTAACCTTCTTAAACATGCTTTGGTAGCAGAGCTTTTCCGCTTAAACTCACATTGCTCAATTAGTTGTTTCACACAATTAATGACAGGAGACACAATTGTGCTAACCCCTCACATGAATCTACGGTAAAAAGTAGTAAGCCCATGAAAACTTCAAACATCATTGATATTCTTGTGCTCAGGCTACTCTACTATCACCTTAACCTTCTGTGGCCCTTCTGGTCGCTTACTTGGGTTTGCCACCTAGTTTATACCTTATCGGACTAGATCAGCCCAGGATGTTATTGTGGAAAGAATTGGATAGGAGGTCAGAAAGATGGGAGGGAATATATTTATCAGAAGGATGAAGAGTCACCTTAATCAAAAGCACTGTATCTAACTTACCTACTTACTTTATATCAGTTTTTCCCATACTAGTTGCCAAGAGATTTTGAGAAATTGCAAAAGGATTGTTTATGGGGAGGGATAGGGATTGAAGTTAAGCACCACTTGGTGATTTGGGCTACAGTTTGGTCCCCAATCCAATGTAGAGGCTCAGGTATTAAAAAGCTTTTCAACCAAGCTCTTTTAAGGAATTGGCTTTGGCAATATGCTACAGTTAGGGATCTTCTTTGAGGCAGGGTAGCAAAATCCTTGGGTTCATTGATGCCCTGCAGAGGTTAAGGATACATTCGGTGTAAGTTTATGGAAGCACTTTAGAATTGGCTAGTATATGTTTTGAAATTTATTAAATAAGGATATATTATACTTTTGGCCCCTAAAATTTGGTGTAGGTTCCATATTGGTCCCTCAAATTTAAAAAGTTCAGCTTTGGTCACTAAAATTTAAAAAAGGGAAAAATTTGGTCCCTCCGTTTTTTCCGTTTATTATGTGACTAACAAGATATTGAGGCATCACATTTTTTTAGGGGCCAAAATCGAACCAACCACATATTTAAGAGACCAAAACTGAACCAACTCCTTTATATAGATAAATTGATCCCAAATTGTGTGAACTTGTGTGAAAATTTGGACTATATAAAAGCATTGCATAGGCATGTACTAAATCTTACATTGAGCATGTGCTAAGTCCCACATCAAGTGTTTGATTGAGTCCAAATTGTGTGAATTTGTGTGAAAATTTGGACTATTAAAGCATTGCATAGGCATGTGCTAAGTCCCACATCAAACGTTTGATTGAGTCCCATATTAAGCATGTGCTAGGTTGATCTAGGCTATATAAGCTATTATGGAGTGCTCTAATTGTAACTAATTTTTTGGAGTATAGCTTATATGTGGCCAGTTCATCCCCAAGTCATCACAAATGGGTTGAACAATGTCTACAAATCAGAATTTTGATGTGTGGTTTTGTTATCAAACTTTTTGCAAGGAGACGGTGGCAAATTTTATGACAAGCCATTTAAAACGACAATGGTGCTGGCAAAGGTGACTTTTTTTCTTTTGGAGAGTAGCAAAAGGTAAAACTCTAATAGTAGATAAAATAATGAAGCACAAGAAATCACTGTTAAATTGTATGTACAATGAGAGAGAATTAATCACCTTCACCTACATCATGTTATTGCAAGGGAATTGTGGTCATTAGTTTTCTCTTCATTTGAGATTTCTTGGGTTATGCCTAATTTGGTAAGGGAGCTGTAGTTGAGTTGGAGAGACAATTTCATATGTGTGGAGTTTTATACCCTAATACTTAAACCAAAGAATTTGGAGGGAGAGAAATGCTAGATACTTGTGATGGAACTAAAGTCTCTTTGCTCAACCAAAACCATTATTTCTAATCTCTTTTTGATTGGATGAGAGTGATCAGGGAATTTGTTTCTTTCTCCTTTTTTAATTTATTATATATTTGAAGTTTTTTAGATTTTAGACTGTTTTTTTTTTTTACTTGCCAATGTGCTCTAGCTCAAACGGCACCTCCTCCCCCATAAGAAAGGGTGGAGGTTAAGGTCATGGGTCCATAACCTGGCATATAAGGAGTATAATTTAATGTGATGCAAACTTTTTTTTTTTTTGATAAGTAACATAAAAATATTATTAAAAAAAACATAGTCCAGTACATAGGAAATGTACTAAAGAGGCAAAAACATCAAGAAACCAAATTACAATGATCAAGCAAAATAGGGAGGGAAAGACAACAAAAAGATGGTAAAACTAAACACCATTCAAGAAGAGTAAAAAAGAAAAAAGACTTAAACTCAAGAATGGACCGTTCGCATCCCTCAAAACTTCTAGTATTCCGTTCCCGCTAAATACACCACATCAAACAGTGTGGCACAATCCTCCATATAGCTATATTGCGATGTCGCCTGAAATTGCATGACCAAGAATCCAACAAATCCACTACCCTTTGCGGCATCACCCAACAAATACCAAACAAGCAAAAGACCATACTCCACATCTCATATGCTATAGGACAGTGAAGGAGGAGATGATCTACAGATTCCCCACACCTTTTGCACATATAACACCACTCAAGAACAACAAAATGCCTCTTCCGAAGATTATCCGTAGTTAGAATCTTGCCTAAACTAGAAGTCCAAGAGAAAAAAGCTACCCGAGGAGGAATCTTCGATTGCCATACCATTTTCCATGGGAAAGAAAAGACAGTAGAAGGGGATAAAGAATGATAATACTCACTCACCTCGAAACCTCGACCGCTGGCTGGCTTTGCAATGGTCTATGTGTTAGTAATTGAAAATAGTGTTAAAAGCTTGTGGGACTGGGAAGACATGAGCATGTCTTTGGTATAACAGTCAAGAGACACTGTTGACGTGGCTTGAATCATGGAGGTGCACCAAATGTACTTTAGTTTGCATCTGTGTACATTTGGTGCACCTCCATGATTCAAGCCACATAAACAGTGTCTCTTGACTGTTATACCAAAGACATGCTCATGTCTTCCCAGTCCCACAAGCTTTTAACACTCTTTTCAATTACTAACACATAAAACCATTGCTAAGCCAGGTAAATGATAGAAAAAACTCAAAAAACATGTATTATGATCAATTCTATCAACCCTTAAGTTCTGGAGCATCCTACCAGAAACTAGGGTGGAAAATGTGAAACAGCACATTTACTGTACCAATGACTGCAGATAACTGTAACTGCAACAGAAATCAATACTATGACCCAACGAAGGCCCAAGAAGCTCATTTGGACCAGCATCAGAGAATTGGATCCCATCATCAAGTGTGAAGTCCAGATATCTTAATTACCTGAACATAACCCTTTTGAAGGGGATATTAATCAAATTTGCTCTCCCAGCTACCTTCAGAGGCCCCGATACAGGCTACAAAACATTAATCAGAAATAATTTTTTCACCATCTTTTTTTCTCCCATAAAAGTTTCAGCACATTGAAATCATGCCCAAGCATCAATGCACCTCCCATTTCCAGTCCTCCAACTTCAACTCTCACAGACAGTCCAAAAAGTAATTACTACAAAAATTTGAAAATAGAACCTAGAGAATAACCAGCAGAGAGAACTAACATTTGACTTCTTAATCAGGCAATAGAAAGAGACTTCTCCCTTAGTTACTTACATCACCCATCTATAAAAGACCAACACCACCACGCTCCAGCCTATTCTCTTGCCCCAACATGTTGCAAAGTCCAAAGACTCGTCAACATATTTTCCATCTTAGTTTCTGTTTTCGTACCCTCATTATGTCTTCCCACCATTGAATACTTCTTTGAGAAGTTACATGTATATGATGAGAAAACTGAAAGAAATTTCAGCCACAAAAATAACAGTAGACATTAAGGAAGTAGTTTTGTGTGGGGTGTGCGTTTGAGAGAGAGAGTTTTTTTTCTCTCTCTCTCTAGCTATCATAAATGAAATTTATCTTATCTTTGTCTTTCTACACTTCATATCTAATAAAAAGTGCACAAAAATAGACTTAAGTTCCAATACAGCTCTCTCCACTCCATCGAATATGATGATGTTTTGCTCCCTCCAAATTAACCACATAATACAATGAGAAGTTGCAGCCCACATTGTACTATTATGATGCTTTCTATGCACCCTCAACCAACAAGAGAATACGTCTGTCACCTCAGGCAGCATCAGCCAATGCAACCCAAAGGTCAAAAACTCAAAAGATCATAACTCATGTCCAACTGGGCAACGGAGCAAAAGAATCTCCTTCTAAATTTCTAACTAGTAACCATTGTTTTCATTTATAGTTAAGAAATTGCTTAAAAATTCTAAGTAACATGATTAATAGTATCTCAATGATTTAAACACTACCAAACCAAATAATATGACCTCCAATGGTCTAAGCAACAAACAATGAAAATAATAACAATACTCATAATAAAGCAAGTTTCAAATTTTTCAGAAGAACAGGTTCTAAAACATTTTGCTTCATAAATTCTCCATTATACTTTACAAAGGGAGAAAGGCTGCAAGAATAGAAGGAAAGCTCACCAAAACTCTGCCATTTCACTCGTTGGGATCTGTTTTGACAATGATTCATAGAAAATTCTCAGGGGTTCCCTCTGCGAACAAAAAGCAGCAAAAATAAGGTCTAAGTGGAATAAAATAACCGTAAGCATTTTTCAAGAAAAGAAAAGACAATAGATTAGTTATCATGGATACACAACCTCTTCAGGAGGATCAGATTTCTGGCCAGGCAAAGTATACACTTTCTTCTCTCTCACTCTGGTAGTTGTCTTCTTTGTTGTTGTTGTTGTTGTTGTCTTTTTGGAGGATACTGATGTTGTTTTTGAGGATCCTGATATTGGTTTTGAGGATCCTGATGTTGGTTTTGAGGATCCTGGTGTTGGTTTTGATTTTACCTTCACAGTTGAGAAAAAATATCCTATATGAAATCAAGATAATTGATAGAGAAAAGAGGAGGATTTCATATAAAAGGGACCAGAATCCAATAAAAGACACAATAATACTACTCCACCAACCAGTTCTGCAGTTCAATTCAAACCCTTTTTTTTTTCATTGCAAATTGTACAAATTTATTTACAAAAACCACATCCATATTGACCAATTCATCACAATTTCTTGAACCCAATCCGCAAACTTCAGAATCCAAATCACCTCATCTACTACAGATTCAAAACCCACATACCAAACTCAAAATTACACAATCAATCAATACAAAGCAAAGCAATTCATTAATCCCACATACCCAAATAACCCAACTGAGAAACCAATCAATAAAAACACCATTCTAAAGCTCAAAAGAATTAATACAATTATACAAATAAAAAAAAAAGCAAGGAACTTTAATTCCAGATGGGTACCTCAGTTTTTGCGACGGCAGTGACAGATTTCAGCTTTGAATCAACAGGCTGCTTGCTTGAGCTCACAGATTTCTGCTTTGAATCAATAAGCTTTCCCTTTGAAGAACCATCTTGATTGCCTGGCCTCATTTTCACCACTGTGCTTTTGTTCTCTGAAGCCATTGACACACTTTGCTATTGATCTGATTACCCCTTTTTTTTATCTTCTTATCATCAGCCTCACTAGTGAGCCACTCCTTGTAACAATCTCTACGTATCTGTGTATAAAAAAATTAAATTTTTAAATAATTAAAAATAAATGCATATTTATTTACAAAGCAAAAAAAATAAAATAAAGACAGAGATTTTTCACGTACAATATTACATATGTGTTAGATTTGCTAGTTGATGTTTGTTTAACTGCTTTGTTAGGTTTTTTTGTAACGGATGAATGAATCAAATCAGAGGCTCTGCCTATGTTGTACCTCGTAGATGGTGATCGGTACTTTTAGCGTGAGTGAGTTGGTCGTAAAAAGACTGTTTTCTCCTCGTAGTAATGCTCGCATAAGTTGATGGGTAAAGGCTAAATCGGTCATGTTACTATCCATGTCTAGACCTTGTTTAATTTTCTTTTACGTATGTAAGTAAAAAAAAAAAAAAAGTAAAAATTTGTTTTCACTTTTCACTGACTTTCACGCGAACGGTGGTCGGAACATGTGTTCAACGTCGTTACTCGTTAGTACTTTCCCTGCCAAATCCTAAACGGTTTCTTGCCCTACAAACGAAACAAAACAAGGTCAAGTGTGGCTGAAATAAATTTAAGTTCCCTACTATGGTTTGCATTCTTACTGTACAAGTGTTCTTATGGATAGTTTTTTATTTTATTTGATTTTGTATTTTTATATTTTTTTGTATTTTTTAGAGGAGAGAAACATAAAAATTAAGCAAAATTACATTTAATTTTGTTTTTAATAGAAATGGGTTATAGAAATCTAACTAAACTAATTTCATGTGGGTAAAATGTCAACTTAAATTTCAGTCAACTCACAAATGTGTAAATTGTAATTCCCCCCCCCCCCTTTTTTTTTCTTTTGGATTTTTGATAATCAAGAGTGTTTATTAATTAGTCTCAAATCTCTTCGAGTATATAATTATTTTCTCGAGTGTATGTAATGTTATTATAGTGATTCTAAAAATACTAACAAGAGATTTCTAAACTCAGAATCTCAAGGATATCACAATTTTATTAGTAAAAATGTGAAATTTACAAAGGTAATTTACCTTGGTTGACTAGAAAACTCAGAAAATGATGTAAATCAAGCAAAAGATAGCACAAAAAAGATCTATAATGACGTGTGAGAACAGTAGTTACCTTTGGACATCGCGAACAATATAGCAACTGAGACTGAAATATAAAGGTCACCATTCTCCAACTCTTGAAGTAATTCAAATTCCAAAGACTTCTTATTTTTTATCAAGAGTCATGCTAACGGGTGTTTTTAAAGCAATGATTAACAATCTATTTTAGAAAAATTTTAACACCACTTTTATAGGAAATGAAAAAAACTATCAAATCTTTTATAAGAAATGGAAAAAGCTCTTAAAACAGTAATTACTTTTTTTTTTTTTTTTCATAAAAACTTTCTTTAATTAAATGGATTGTTAATTTTTTCTCAAAAAAAAAAAAAAAAAAGATTGTTAACCATTACCCTGATGGCATCAGTTAGTATTTTCCTTTTATCAATCACTTGTTTCCATTTTCAATTCATATATAAAATAAACAAATAACTTAAATTCTTATATACCAATTTCAAAAAAAAACTATTAACTTCTGATACTAAAAGTAGCTCATTTAGTTTAGAGATGAGGTCACATGATTGAACCAAAAAGGAAGAGGGCAACAAATTTTCGGATAAATTCTTATATACCAATTTCAGAAAATAAAATAAAATAAAATAAAAAACTATTAACTTCTAATACTAAAAGTAGCTCATTTAGTTCAGAGATGAGGTCGCACGATTAAATGGATTGTTAATTTTTTCTCAAAAAAAAAAGATTGTTAACCATTACCCTAAGGGCATCCATTAGCATTTCCCTTTTATCAATCACTTGTTTCCATTTTCAATTCATATATAAAATAAACAAATAACTTAAATTCTTATATACCAATTTCAGGAAAAAAAAAAAACTATTAACTTCTGATACTAAAATTAGCTCATTTAGTTCAGAGATGAGGTCGCACGATTGAACCAAAAAGGAAGAGGGCAACGAATTTTCGGATAAATTTTAGCTAAAAATATATATATTTTTTAATTAAAATATGATTGGATTTGGATCCTAAAATTAATCCAAACTAAAATCAAAACAAACTCATAAGAGGAAGAGAAGGAACTCGTGATGGAAAACTATGAAACACAACATTTGAAATACATCAACCCAAAGAAGAGCTGTTAAAAAAATACAAAAAAAGACAAGGTGTGTGTAAAACTGTTTGTGTGTAAATAAAAACTACCAACAGAGAGGTCAACTAATTTTAAAAGAAAGAATTTAGAAAACACTAGCAGTTGACTTTGAGAGTAGAGTAAGATAAAGAGAAAGGTATATATGCTCAGCAAAATAACTTCCTTCTGTATAAAAATATATACATCAAAAGAATTTATCTTTTCTTGTACCAAATTTACTGAGTGTCCTCCTGCCTATTTCATTTGCTTCTTATTCCACTTGCCCACTAGGGACTCTTTCAATTTAACTCCAGAAACACAAGGTCTGCAATGTGTCTGTGTCATCTGAGGCTTAATTGATGAAGCCTATTGTACCAAACTGAGTGAAGAATCATATGAAAGATATCATACTTCTCAGGCTTAGCATGCCAAAGAAAATGCTTTTGTACCTTCTTGACCCTCATCTGCATCTGGAGATACCTCTTCTCTGGGATCGAAAGGAGTATACTCTTCAAATTTGGAATATCCTCCTCCAAGACAAAAACAGCAAAGGATTCCCAATTCAAAACTTCAAAAAATGGTGGCACAAAATTGTCAGATATAATCACTGGGACGCATTCATAAAATATGGCTTCCACTATGCGTGGGCTGTTGACTTCATAACCCTTTGCACATATACAATACTTGCTGTTCTTCATATGACGGAGATAATTCTTATTTCCCTTGGACTTAGGCATTCGACCAAAGATTTTCATGTCAGGGTCTTTATTTTCCCAGTTCTGTAACAGAATTGGCCGTAAATAGCCATGCATTTTTCCTGCAAAGAAAGCAAGAATTGACCTCTGGGAAGCAGGTTTGCCTCCAATATCCCTGAGTGGATTTTTAACCAAATGCACATATGTTTCAGGAAGAGACACATCCTTGCCTAAAACAAAACCTTCTTTGACATCAGCATTGCAGAGAGCTCTTAAGCACTTAGCCATAAGTTGATTTGTTTCTGTTGGGGCCTGAAGAACTGACACTTTATTAAAACAGTATAATGTAATTTGTGATGATCCAAAATTCAAGGTTTCATTGCCAAATATAAATGACATCTTGAAATTGTTTAAAGAAATTGGCAATTGAGCCACACATTTTAGAACAGAGAGAATACTATTTAAAGCCATGGATATGATGCCTTCAATGTAAAGAACAAATGAATTTTTAGGTCATCCGTTCCAATACAGAAGAAAAAAAAAATTAAGATTAACATTATTTTAGAAAATATATTCACATTTAAATAATTTGTTATTTACACACACGCTTGATGGGGTTGAACCCAAAACCTCAACCTCAACCCACTTTATGGGAAAATGAAATGCAATCTGAGACACAGTTCATTGGCAAAAACTCATTTTAAATGTTATGTAAAGCAAAATGGAACCAACTCAGTTCCCGTGGAGTCCTAAATGCTCTCAAGTATTTACAAAACATAATTTGAAAAGAGGCTTGAGAATCATACCCAGTCATGGCAAGCAACAAGAAAATGATCAGCTCCCCCAGTTCTGTTCCAGAAAGAATATTTTGCTTCAATCAGATCCAAATAGTTCTTCAAATACTTTATAAGGTTATCAAAGCTGTGTGAATTAGCTATGTACAAGGTTTCCTCCAACATTAGAGAGCTGAAGGGTAAGTAAAACAGATGGGCTTTTCTAGGGTCTTTAGTAATGAATTTTTTGTTAGCCTCCAGCAGCTTCATGAACCATCCCTCAGATGCATATATTCCAGTGAGTCGTGGCTGGTGTAATACAGGTTTTTTTCCTTCCCTGTAAATATATACTTTGAGAGTGTCTTCCATTAATTCATAGCTCCTGCAAATTTGGATGATATAAATCAGCCAAAGATGTGAAGTACTTGACCAACAGTTACTCATTTGTTTGCAAGGTAGATTGTAGCTACAAAAGTTGTGCATCTTTGAAAGAAACAACTAACAAACAACTAACAAATACTTTATCAGTGTGATTGCTTTGCGAGGAAGAAGGGAAGAGAACAAGGGAATTTGGAGGCAGGAAGAGCTCTGATTTTTTCTAGTTGAACTGGGAAGTTACCTTGGTCAGAGTAGAAACAATCATAGCTTTTGGGGAAGAAAATATCAAATGTAATTTTTTTTTTTTTTTTTTTTGGCTGAATAAATATCACATGTAATGACACCTCAAGGACATGTTCTTAAAACAGAAATTCACCATAAGGAAAAAATATATATATATTCAACAAATGTGACTTACTCACCTTCTGAACATGGAAACATTCCTATAAAGAGGGGCATAAAGACTTGGATCATTCTTTATGATAGGTGCATTCTCGACCAGTGACTTTGCATGTAGCAGTTCTTGGTCAACTGCTGAAGGCCATTGTGGTGTCTACAAACAAAATGGAAACATTAAGGAAAAAGACTAAAGCATTTTCTTTTAAACATATTAATTGCCAAAAATATCCTCTCCACCTAAAGCTGAAGTTAACACATACCATTGAATGGTATGAAGCACGATTCTGAAGCAACAAATTGTTCATCTCAGATATTGAAACCACTGAAGAGGTTGGCATCTCAAGCTCTTTATTCACCCCAGTGACTCTGTTCAGGGAAGAAATGGAAGAATTATCACCCAATGGATTGAGTTCACCTCTCAAATTCCCAGAGTTTTCATTAAAATCGGGAGCCGTTGTTCTGTCTTTCTCCAATAAAGTCGTGTTGCAATCAACAACAGGTGGTGTACTTTCTATATCTACAACAGATTGAGAAGATGCATATGATGAAGTCATAGGAGGTAATGCAGGCGAAGGGGATGCAAAACCAGCATCTGAACTTTCAATATGTTCTGATGTGGAAGAGTTTTCATCCTTTTCAATCTTATGCATTGAAAAGTTACCATTTGTAGTATCATTCTTGACATAAAAACTCTGTTCAGGTTCTCTAGCCTCCTCTGGTGCAGATCCATCATCTACATTCTTGACAGTATCAGCCATGGAAATTTTATTTGGCTCTACCAAATTTTCAGATGAAGACTCCTTATCAGCATTGATATCCTCATCAAATTTTAGAGATTGGTTTGTGCCTCCATTTCTATCTCGTAAAGAAGCATCCTGTGGGTTTCTGTCCCTTCCATTGAAGATTCCGGTATTATTAGCTCTCTCATTAATAGCATATGTAGTGTTTGAACCAATCAAAACTGTCATGTTATTAATCATCTCAGATTTATTTGGTGAATGTCCAGTCCAGATGCTACCATTTCTCACTACCGAAACCTTATCGGCAGAAAATAAAGATGAGAGAACGTTACCATATGGAAGTTCAAAATACTGGAACACTAAAATCGCAGCAAACATCATGCCTGTAACCCATATCAAACTCTTGGTTTCCACCTGACATAAACGTAACAGTTGTTGATCCATTCTGAGAAAATACTCAGTCAATTGCTATTCTAAATGAACAAAATCAGCCCTGCACATTAATCCAAATCCTCAAATTTATTAGAAAGAAAGCCCTTTTCCTGATTGTTAAAACACTTAACAAAATAAAAAGAATCACTTGCAGAAAAGTTAACACAATAAGGGATAATTCAAGATAAATTAAAACTTCCAAGCATTTATAAAACACCTCTGAGCATGAAAAAAATTCATATACATGCAATAACCATTGGGTTTATCCTGACTGAATAAATAACTTGCTATTAAAACAAATTAGGACAATTAGATTGATGTGATTATTCCCATAGACAATAAGATAATAATGCTCCTTTATAACTGGATAGAGTACACTACCAGAACTTAGTTTTTTTACAATTATTAAGTTCAATTATGTTAAGCCTTTTTGTATCATACTAACCAACCAAAAGAATATAAAAGCATCCAAATTTGTTTTCATTAATATCTATTTTATTTTTCATTAAAAAATATCTATTTTCTCTGTATCCAAACAGATTATAAGTTGGAACTTAATATAACATCATAACAAGTTAATTGTAAATCAACTGCCTCTCAACAGAACACTGTTCATCCAATTTGCATGAATACCCAAAAATCAGGTTCTTTTTTTTTTTTTTTTTTTGCACGGTTTGATAATGTGGGTGTCTAAAGGCCTTCGAGACCTTGACTATTTCCCCGGGTGTGTGTAGTCTTGTGTCCCACACAATCACCAAGTACTTATAGGGAGGAATGGGAGGCAGCCCCAAGATACCAACTTGAGAATTTTGAAAAATGCATCTCATGAGACCTTTGAACCACTAGAACAACCCCTTGGGAATCAATATGGTTCCTAGTTGCCAATCAATAAACATAATCAAACCAAATTCAGAAACTTCAAATTTCTACCAAAAAACCTTAACTTCCCAATAAGCAAATTAACAACATTGCACTCGTATTCAACGCCATGCAAGTAAAACAATGTTCATTCATTCTTCGGTTGTAAAAAAAGATAATTCATCAAAAAAAAAAAACACTCATTAATCTACAACCAAAAAAAGGTAGTTTCATAATAACAATAAACAAATACTAATCAAACAAAACCCATTGCATGTCATACTAACGAAAGAAGAACCAGAAACACAAAACCCAATAAGTAAATAATGAAAAAAAAAAAATCGATTATTCTAAATTTATCAACTGGGTTTTTTTTTTTTTCTTTTTCTGGTCGTTTCTCTTTTGAAGTATAAATTAAACAACGTATTAAGTACCTGGTATTTGAGGCTTGAGCTGCTAGCTTGCTACGCTCTTCTGTAAATTGGTTTGTGTCCTTTGATATATATATATATATATATATATATATATATATACTATAGTCTATATATATATAGCACTGATTCTTTGTTTTATAAAAAAGGAAAAAATAGCCCTGATTATTTTTCCCTTATTTTGAGGTGGGGGAATTAAATTCAGATTTCAGACAGTAGCTCTGATTCTGGGACTTCTCGAAATGTAAAAACGGCAAAAGTAAAACCATGATTCAATATTCATGAGCTTAGGACAAAAAAGCCTTGGGCGGGCCCGTGGCATTGTCGACTTGGAATATTTTGTACCAGGTGGTTGACCACATTGTAGTTGTCATGAGCTCGTCTCTCTGTGATACCAAAAATAAAAAGTTCTTCAACGGACACAATGAAATTCTTACAATATTTTCTTAATTTTTATCTGAGATAATTCTATTATTTGGATGATTCTTTAGTAGTTAAAGAGAAACCGGCATACTAAAATTACGCCATTTTTTTAATATAAATTTGAACGGAAAAAATGGAATTCTAATTTTGGATATTTTTAATTAGAATATCAAGAAATATCATTTGACCTAAAATACATTTAAGTAATTTGATTAATGAAACTTTATTGTAGCTAATTATTACAAATTTAACTTAAAAACTAATATTACTATATAGGGTAAACTAAGTATTTTGTCTCTATCCTATGCACCATATTTTAATTTAGTCTATAATTTTTCAATTATGTCAATTTAATCCCCAACCTTTCAGTACCGTGTAAATTTAGTCTTTACTGTTATTTTTTTGGATGAAAATTGATGATGTCTCTAATAGTCAAAATAAAAAATTAGTTTTCATTAATGTGATAATGCACTAAAATTTTATTTTGGCCGTTTAATATGTCGTCAATTTTCATCAAAGATATAACAACATGGACTAAATTGACACGACACTAAAAGGTTTGGGACCAAATTGACACAATTGAAAAGTTGTGGACTAAATTGAAATATGTTATAAAGGATAGGGACTAAATATGTAATTTACCCTACTATATATTTTGAAAATTTAACCGTTAAATTGCATATTCTTTATTTTCTTAACTTGTATGTCAAATTTCGTGTCAATAAGATATTATTTACTATTCAATTCATAAACTTTTCTATGCATAATTTTAAATTACAAAAATTTGAAATTTACACATTTAATTAATGACATGGTTATTGATCTTTAATTTTCTATAAATTTTGCAAGTATAAAGAACATAAGAAAAAAATGCAATTCAATTATAAATTTGTCAAAATTTACATCTAATAAAAAGATATTAAGTGGAGTTATAGTCATTGGTTACAAACTTTGTCCTTAGATAATGGAGTTATACAGTATATTTAATATAGTTAACCTAGGTAAGGTATAATACATTTGTTATTGCCTTTATATCACATTCTGCAATACCAACTGTGTTTTTCTTTGTGGGTTCCAATTAGCTTAACTGGTAAAATCTTTGATAGTTGAATAAGAGATTAGGGATTCAATCCCCGCTTACACCAAAAACTTATTGATGTCTTAATTTGATGATAAAGAACTATTATCAGGAGCAGATGTCATAGGTTGAAACTATCTATAAAAAAAAATAAAAATAAAAATAAAAAACTTTGTTTTTCTTTCTGTCTTTGTTTTCATTTTTGTTTAAATTCCTTGTATATTTACATTATTGACTAGTAACTTTACATCATACTTTTTTTGTTTCCCTTTTTTTTTTTCATTTTTGTTTAAATTCCTTGTATATTTACATTATTGACCAGTGACTTTACATCATCCTTTTTTTTGTTTCCTTTTTTTTTTGTTTAAAATCTTTATATTATTTCAATGGATAGTACTTTGTGACAGTAACTAATAACTACATCATCTTTGTTGTTAATCTTATATCACATTACTTTTTGTTAGTTTACTTTTGTTTTTGGTTTAAATTTCTTATATTTAAGAAGTGTTAAGTCCACAATATTTTCACAACAAATTAATCATAGGTGATAAGTTGTTATTAGTTCTAATTTTAATCCACAACTTAAATTACTTTTTTTACCACACATTACAACCAATAACAACCTACCACTTAAAATTTATTGTGAAAATATTGTGAACATAACATTTATCTGTATAGTCATTATTGGATAGTAACAATGACACAAGTGTGTAACCTGTAAACTTGATCTATTGTTTAACCACAAATTTTTTATGCTCTTCTTTTTGTGTGTGGTTTTACCTCTTTTTTTTCTAGTTTTCTTCGTTCATATTATTTGTTTGTGAGATCATTTTCAATTTTATAATAGTTTTCACAATCACGAAGTGCTTTTTTGAAAGGCCCATTTGCTCAACAAATTGGTATCAAACCTCTACTAATAATAGTGGTAACTAATTTTATGGAAGCAGAGCAGGAAAGAGCGACACCAAAGAAGACAAAGAAAAAAAAAAAGGCCCCAAAGATCCTAGTCATACAGAACCTTGTCAAGCTCCTCTTTGTTAAGGTTGGGGAACGCACTAGCTTTAGATTGCTCATCAAATTAATCCCAAGGTTTTTAGACCCGGACCGTTCATTGAACCGTAAAAGGGGGAGGTTCAAGGTTTTTGAGGTCAAACTGAGGTCGAATCGGGATTGAACCGTGATGACGTCATAATTAATTTAATAATTAATTAAAGCCTAAATATAGATATTAAGTTTATAAAACTAGCAAAATTGACAATATATCTATATATGTGAGGGAAATTTAATGATTTTCAAGCATATAATTAATAATTAAATAAGAAAGTTAATAAAATAAAATAATAACCATGAAAACATTAAAATTTATGATTAATTTTTGAAGTAAAGTTGAATATCTTGAAGGATTTTAATTATAATTTTTTTTATTCCTTGTAAGAGATGGATAATTTAATTAAGTAGAATAAAATTGTGTTAAGTTGTTTTTTTTTTTTTTAATTGCTAAGGGGTTGGACCGCATGGTTCTCACCGGTTCGTGCGGTACAACCCCGGTTTTAGGGGTTCACAGAATTAACAAAAAATTCGGTTCTTTAGGCTTAAAAAATCGGTTTTCATCCCAGTTTTCAGTTTTCACGGTCCGACCTCCCAGTCCGGTCCGGGTCTGAAAACCTTGATTAATCCCACTTCACTGTATCCCACATTGACTCCGTAAGTGTGTTGGGAGTAGGCCTAAACCTAGTCGTAGCACCATCAGGATGTGATGATAATGACAACGGGGGCAGTGAGAGAGAAAGCAAATTTGTTTGATAGAAAAGAGGGGAAGGGTAAAAAGAAAAATCTACCATATCAATTATATCGATATGCCTATCAAACTTAAATATATACAATCAAGATTAGGAGTGTGCAGCTAACCCACCAACACATTAAAACCGACCCGATTCAATCCAACCCATTGGGTTAGGTCGGTTTTTAGAGGTTGGTGAGTTGCAATGAGTTATAAAAAAAATTTTTATAGTAAGTCGGGTTGGGTTCAGGTCATTTGATTCACAAATCTGCCTAACCCGACCCAACCCACCTATGTTTAATATATATTTAAATTTAAAAATATTTTTGAAAATATATTATACAATTTTATTATTTACTTTTTTAACCATCTTCCTAAATAAAACTCAAACCCTAAGTTCTCCTCATATAGTTTGTATTGGTTTAGTATTATGCTCAAGATTATTTGATTATAAATTTGCTCTTATATATGGTGATGTTGTTCTAATTCTAAATTTAATATTAATAATGGTAATTATAAAAAAAAACTATCCAACCCGATCCACGTGGGTTGGGTTGGACCCCTATGATAGGTTGGGTTGGGTTGTATTTTTTTTAACCCACTATGGTAGGTTGGATTGAAAAAACCTTTCAACTCGACCTAACCTGACCCATGCACACCCCTAATCAAGATTAAAATATTTATAATTAATGGTTAAAATTTGATTGAGTATCTTACTTGCACAAAAAACAGGTATCGTAGATTGACCCATTCTCAAAATAATAATAATAGTCATAATAATAGAAGAAAGCATGCATTATCGTGTAAAAACATTTTAATGAATAATCTAAGGCACAATTGAGAAATATGATGACATGTCATTTATATTTATTTTATAGAATACAATTATGACTTATGAGGATAAATTCATAAAAATATGGTAATATTTTTATTTATGACAAAATTTAATTACAAAATTGGTTGTAACCTAAGGCTATAACCTTACTCAATAAAATAAACATTACCACATATTTTAAAAATCTAACCGTTGAATTGCATGTTCTTTACGCTCTTAATACACATGTCAAATTTTGTGTCAATCAAATATTATTTACCATATGATCTATAAGTTTATATTTTCTGCGTAATTTTAAACTACAAAAATTTATAATTAAAACAATTTATTGATGACAAAGTTATTGATCTTTAATTTTCTAGAAAATTTTCAAGCATGGAGGATATAAAAAGAAAAAGTAATCAAATGGTGGATTTGTCAAAATTCACCTCCAATAAAAAGATATTGAGTTACAACTAATTTTGTAGCCTAAGGCTACAACTAATTTTGTAGCTAAATTTTATCCTATTATTTATATATTAAATGGAAGCTTATTAATGTTTTTTTTTTTTTTGGTGGTGGAGGGAGGAGAGGCTTATTAGGCTCATGAGTACGGAAAATTATTAGGTACTTCCGGAGTACCATAAATGCGTACTCCCTCCTCTCACATGAATAGTAGGTTTCACCATGAATTTAATTAGTGAGATTCACCATTTATGTGAGAGGAGGGAGTACACATTTATGGTACTCCGAGAGTATACAATAATTTCCCCATGAGTACAATACCTTTTTAAAAATAATTTATTGATATTTAATGGTTGGAACACAAAATGGAAGTACTTTTTTCTTTCATTTAAATCCCCTATTTTTGGTGTGTGTATAAGATTCAAGCAGAGGTCTCATTGTCAAGAGTCTTATAGTTCATTTGACAGGCCAATGTTTTCAACAGATATGTATAGGGTTATAATCTCTTCAACAGGTCAATGTTTTTTTCTCCCCTCTCTCCTATTTCGACAAAACCATTGCCAGAATTACCATTTTTTTTTTATCTTCTCTATTTTGGCAACACTATTGCCACAATTACAATCTTTTTTTTCTCTTTCCTCTCTCCTATTTCAACAAAACCATTGCCAGAATTATCATTTTTTTTTTATCTTCTCTATTTTGGCAACACCTTTGACGCAATAACAATCTTCTTCTTTTTTCTCTCTTTTTCCTTTCTCCTATTTCAACAAAACCATCCAGAATTACCTTTTTTTTTTTTTTTTTTTTATCTTCTCCTATTTTGGCAACACCATTGTCACAATTATAATCTTTTTTTTCTCTCCTCTCCCCTATTTCAGCAAATCCATTGCAAGATTACCATTTTTTTTTTTTATCTTCTCCTATTTTGGCAACACCATTGCCACAATTACAATCTTTTTTTTCCTCTCCTGTCTCCTATTTTGGCAACACCATTGTCACTTTTACTTTTTCTCTCTCATCCATTTTCGATCAAGGGCAATCAATTTTCAATCATGAGGAAAAAAATGGGCAGCAATCTCCTCCATTTTTGGTCATGGGCAGTCTTCTTTTGGTCACAGGAAGGGAAAAAAATGGGTAGCAATTGTGGCACTCAGAATGCCAAATTTATTTTTCTCTCTCCTCTCTCCTCTATAGCGTCATTCTCTCTCTTACTTTTTTTCTCGGAAATTCGGTAACCACATTGCGGAATTTTGCCTCTCTCTCACTCAGCTAATAAACTTTGAACAGTGCGCATATCACCAATAAACTCTGAATAGTACGCATATCGCCAATAAACTCTCATTTAAACAACATTTATCCAAAAAACTCATATTGGAAGATTAAGATTATTGGGTAAAAAACAATTAAGATCATCTAGAATTTATACAGTTATAAATTAAAATCATCTAGAGCTTTTGTGCAGTAATTAAGTTAATAGATTAGCATAAATGATTTTTTAAAGTGAATTTTAAAGCAGTATGGGTGGGCATAATGAAGGCAAAACAAAAAACTAAAAAGTGTTGATATCATTAAAACGTTTTTTTATTAAATAAGAAAATTGAACAAGAAACTGTGAATTAGGAAAAATAAAATAAGATCCGTGAAGCCAAACAAATCTTGACCGCCCATTAATGGCAGGAGAGCGCGCAAATATCCCCTATAAATACCATGCTCTCTCTACCCAACTTCTTCCCAAAACCCATTCAACTACCTCTCTTTATTTGTTTTCTCTCCAATTCCAATTCCATTTCCATGGCTGAAGAGAACCACCACCACCACCACCACCTTTTCCATCACAAGAAGGACAAAGATAAGCCTGTTGAAACTGTCTACTCTGAGACTACTACTGGTTATGCTACCACTGATGGCGGGTACAGTGAGTCAACCACAGAAGGATATGGTGCCACCGCCATCTCCACCGATGACTACAGGAAGGAAGAAAAGCACCACAAGCATCTCGAGCACCTTGACGAGTTGGGTGCTGCTGCGGCTGGAGCTTATGCCTTGGTAATTACTATCGATCGAATCTATCTATTGGTCTTTACTATGGTTCGAACCCCACCTCCACCCCTCTCACTTTTGACCTATCTAACAATATAATAACTAGTGGATCCAAATCCAACAATTTTAACAGACCATAACCTAGGTTTTTTTTTTAAGGACCATTTGGAACATAAACCTATAGCTTAGTTATCACCAATATATGGTGATGGTGGGACAAATTTTGTTTGTTTGTGTTTTTTTTTTTTTTTAAATAATTACAATATGCCGCTAACTTCAAAGCTCAAACATTTTTTCCTCTACACCTCAAATACTTTGTGCATGGAATGTGCTAATTCAGTTTAACAATGGACTATAGTTAACAAGTTTAACATCTTTAACATTAAGGTTAAAGTTTTTTTTTTTCCTATTTTTCCGGATAATGATATATGTCAGCACGAGAAGCATGAGGCAAAGAAAGATCCAGAGCATGCCCACAGGCACAAGATAGAAGAGGAGGTTGCAGCAGCGGTTGCAGTTGGATCTGGTGGATTTGCCTTCCATGAGCATCATGAGAAGAAAGAGGCTCATGGAAAGAAGCACCACCATCTTTTTGGTTGAAAACATGCAACACGATCGATCCATCCACGACACACAATCAAGATCTCTCTTTCAATGTGTCTTTATTATTTATTAATTACGTCTTTTTTTTCTGTATTCACTTTGAATTGTGGTGTTTATACCAGTAAGCAACTGCCCTAAATAATACTTGTGGGCGAGAGTGAGTTTGTGAATGCTTACTTGGTTGGTACATGTCCTTGATCATTGTGTTTGTGTGTCATCCGGTTTCTTAGTGTGCAATAATAAATGGCTACCATTAAGCCATTAGGCTGTACTCTAAGTTCTCAAATGGAACAAGGCTCTCAAATTTTAATCAATAATAATATTTTTATATTTATAAGAGTATTAATTAGGCCCCTAATATTAGTACATATACTAGTATTATGACATGGTTTGATGAAGATTCATATGTAAGTTAAAGTTTTTTAAAAATAAATTATTAAATAAATAGTAATAATAAATTATAAAATAAGTAAATAATTTTAATAATAAACTTTTAGTTGGAGTAAAATTTAAATTTCTAAAATTTAGATGATAATGTTTTAACTAAATTAAATTATCATTAAATCTTATCCCTTAGTCAAGTGTCTTGTAACTTAATATCCTAATTAAATATTAATTTACTAAGATGCAACTTTTGAAGGGGAATATTCATGAAATTCCCAAATTTGTGAGATGCAAAAATAAAGAAAAATATGCGCCAAAGAAGAAACAATCACACAAGACAATATTTCTACGTCCATAGAATTGCAGGGATTTCACTATTCTCAGAGAAAAATACAAGATGCGGTAATACAGTTTTCTCTCTGAAAAACAACATGAAACTCTAATCTCCAAAAATAACAGTTTTTCTATTCTGCGCATAGGATTCCCAATAGTCTACAAAATGGGCCAAAAAATTTTCCCAAGGCCATTGCCCCCGGACCCCCAAGAACACTTGTCCATGAGCGGTACGACTTGGGCCTAGCCTCCACTCCATGAATTAAGCCTTAAAAAATCTCTCATTAAAAACTATAACAATATTATTTCAATTCGAATCATAATCTGAATCAAATATAACTAGACTCCACAAAGCTAAACAACTTGAGAAAAAAAATAATTAAAAACAAAAACGTGGGTTGTGTGGGATAATTAATTTTAGAAAATTTTGATAATAGACTTTTAGTTTGAATAGAATTCCTTAGTCAAAAGCCTTGTAGCTTAATATCCTAATAAAATATTAATTTAATAAGATGCAACTTGAAAAAAAAAAATATTAATGTAATAAGATGCAACTTGAGAAAAAACAAAAACATGGGTTGTGTGGGATTTAAGCTTAGAAAATGTTGATAATATACTTTTAGGTTGAATAGAATTTAAATTTGTTGAAATTTAAATAAAAATTTTTTATTTAAATTAAATTTTTATTAAATATTATCCCTTAATTTGAGAAAATATATCCTAAAAAATAATATAAAATTAATTTACTAATTAGTAAGGGTAGTCATTTAACGTAACCATCGATTAAAAGCTTAAATTTTATTATATAATACACACACACACATATTAGTAATGCAACGAGTACAAAAAAATGTTGCAATAATATTTTTTGTGAAAATATTGTAAATGTAGCATTTTTTAATTATTTATTAAAAAAAACAATTTTAAGGTAGGAAATTAGCAATGTGCATGTGGACCACTTTCCACTCATTTCTTCTTCTTCCTCTTCTTCTTCTTCTTCTTCTTCTTCTTTTTAAGTTTTGTGAAAAATTGATCAAATTTCAAAAGGATTCTCCAGATAATTTGTTACTAGCATTGAACACAAAATAATAAAAAATAATAAAAATGAAAGTCTCAATAAAATAAATTCATTAAAAATACTAAAAAAAATTGCATTTAAACAAATCAGAAGAATAGACTTTAAGTAAAAAAAAAAAAAGAAAAAAGAAAATATATATATATATATATATATTGTAGGGGTATTGGGCCCAAGAGCTCATTATCTATGTATATATTGGGCCTGAGACCCAAGCCGAGGACGAGAAGTTGTCCGAGAAGGAGTAAACATTGTCAAGGGAGTCCGTGTTAGTAAATGAAGAAGTTAGTTTTAGTCATAATGACCCAGGAGGTTGGGCCGAGGATGAATGCCTCCTCGGCTAACCAAAGCCGAGGTCCGTAGAGATGGTTTGCCGTCTAAGGGAACGTTTGAGGAAATTCTGTTGGTACGGGTAAGCATTGCAGAAATATAGGACTGGGGGGAGTCCTAAAATATCTAAGGAGAAAACTGCTACCACCGCATTAAATGCTCTGCAACTAACTCTTTGACCGCATTAATGTGGAGGTAATACCTGAACAGTGGTTTTCAGCCTTACAACTACTACGTAAAGACTTTAAGAAGGTGCTGATAGGACAAGTATCAAACATCAACCATCTGGCCTGCACGTGGAGGGTAAAGATGAAAGGGGAAGAGAGTATAAAAGGAGAAGGAAGCAATGAGAGAGGGGGATCGAGAAATTAAGAAAAAAAAAGACTGTAGCAATCAAGAATTGCATTTGTAACCAAACTTGAGAGAAATATATAAGAACTAATCTCCTCGGACTGTGCCGAGGACGATTTTCTTCAGTGTAAACTTGTCTATCTTCATTCTCTTGTCATCTGAATTCACTTTAGTGGTTGTCTGATTTATTAAAGCCTAGTTTTCCAACCCACTCTCTACAAATTCATTGTTTTGGGCTTTTTGAGCCTAAGTCCATCCACCTTTTGGACTAGAGACTCAAATCTAGTCTTTACATATATTATTTAATTAAATTTAAATATATAAAAGGTTTCAATTTTTTTTTTTTTTTGAAAACTATGTAAAAGGTTTCAATTTAAACATCGCCTTAATAATAATAGTTTCATATCATATCAATTATTCTTCTTGACGTTATCTAAGGATGTGTTTGATAACTGTTTTTTCCCATTATTTTCTGTTTTCTAAAAAAAAATTATTTTTGAGACAAAAAAACTTGTTTGGCAACTCAAAATTGATAAAAAACAAAAACTGTTCTCAAAACTCAATTTGTGAAGGAAACTAAAAACATGTAAAAGACTGTTTTCAATTTCTAATTTTCAAAAATAAATGAAAACATGCATTTAATTTAATAAATCTGTCTCATTTAATGAGTTAGCAATTAGAGTTCAAATCTTAGGAACAATATATTTTAGTATTTTCTATTTTTTTCTTCAAAACTCTATCTTTTTAATTTCAATAAACCAAACGTGTTTTTGATTTCAAAAATACAAGAAAATTGTTTTTCTTTATATTCCGCAAAACAAGTTTTTGAAAATAGAAAATAAAAACTGTTACCAAACATAGTCTAAGCAATTCGTCTCTAATTATTATTTATTTTCATTTTATTAATTTTTTAACCCAAATGAACTTTAAAAATAGAGGTCTCCTATCAAACAAGTTAGGGTTCTTATGTAAAATTGTAGATATGTATAATGTAGGTGTGATTGTTAAGCTCTTTGAAATTAGGTTTTAGCACAGATGTCTCTAATTTCGTGAAATATTTCATACTCTCTTTATGAGATTTGATTTATCCTGTGTTTTTTTCTTCTTTTTTTTTTCTTTTTTTTTTTCCTCATCAAAACTCAAAAGGCAGTGGCAGTGCAATTCTTAAGTACCTAGGAACGTGTAGCCCGACTCCAACATCTCTGATTCATCATTACTGTGTGTTAACAAGTCCTTTAAGTTTATGCATTCAGTTATAGCTTTGTTTTAATGTTGGTCGCAAATTGGGATCAAATTGTTAGGTTTAGTGTTTCGTATGAGGTTTATAACAACTCCTCGTTATATTTTAACTTTTTTTCATGTTTATCTGTTTTGTTGCTTCTTATGAGGTTTTAGATTGTTTCTAATTTCATTTTTATTCTTATGTTTGAATCATATTATGAAGATTTAGTTTGAATTTTTATTATGGATATTTCATGACTCTTGGTACTCTTATTGAGCACACTGTTAACAAATCTTGTAAGAAAGATTTCAATTTTTTTTTTTCATTTGTGTATTATATTTTTGTAGCAAAGATTTGATTCACAGTTGGGCATTATTTTTTGTGGAAATGTAATGCTCTCTTTGCCTGCAAGAGTTTTTGTTGCTCTCTTCTATTACTTGAATGTTATTTTCTTATAATTTAGGAATCCTTCTAAGAAGAGTATGTATATATATAAATATATATATATATATATATATATATATTTATACACACACAAAAGTGTTATTGCTGTTGAGGATCCAATTCACATACTCTGATTCTTTGATCGGTGATTTGCAATTGAGGTACACTGTTAACAAATCTTTTCTGTAGAAGATTTCAATTTTTTTTTTTTTTTTTTTGCATATAATTATGTTTTATTAGCAAAGATATGATTTTTTTAGTTGGGTATAATATTTTTGTGGAAATATAATGTTCTTGTTTCCTTCAAGATTTTTTAATGCTCTTTTATTTGTTGAGTGTTATTTTATTTTTATTTTTTTTATCAAGCAGGACTCTTTTGTTGAGCAGAGAAATATGTAAATACAAAAATGTTGTTACTGTTGAGGATCAATCACCAGTTAAAAGTAAATTATACCCAACTTTTTATTGATGTTTAGTTTGTCAATGCAGTCTCAATTAAGACTTCCCAACATTCATGGACCTATTAGTAATACCAATGAATTCTTACTCAAATGGTACTTCCTCCTTGCAAAAGGATGGATGGTAGGTAAACCTAGTATTCAAAACTAAGTGAATCCATATATATTTACTAATTATATGGATAGACTCATTAAATTGTTTCTAATATGTTTTTGACATTGGATTGTAGGGTAGGGGAGGTGATGCTGAAGATATATATCGAGTAGTTGCTACTTAGAAAATTATATGTTTGGGAGAATAATGCTAGAAATATTATGTTAATCATCATTTTAAACATTACATAATATATAATAGCTGAAGACGTTGGACTTATTTTGGGCTCTTCCACATTATGCCACATAAACTTTGGTAGCTTCACAATTTTTCATATAACTTTATTTTTTTAAGGACAAAATTTAGCAACAAAATTAGTTGTAGCCTTTGTCTACAACCTTACTCAATAAAATAAATATTACTACATATTTTGAAAATCTAACCGTTGAATTGTATGTTCTGTATGTTCTTAATATACATGTCAAATTTTGTATCAGTCAAATATTATTTACTAGATGATCTATAAGTTTATATTTTATGCATAAATTTAAACTACAAAAACTTGCAATTTGAACAATTTATTGATGACATAGCTATTGATATTTAATTTTCTAGAAATTTTGCAAGTATGAAGAATATAAAAAGGAGATGTCATCCAATGGTGGATTTGTCAAAATTCACCTTCAATAAAAATATATTGAGTAAGGTTGATTTTGTAGCTAAACTTTGTCATTTTTTAAATTCTTTATTTATTTGGCAAAAAATAATCAAATGTCAACTATTCCTTTTAATATGAAATATTTAGCTTGTATTTAGACTCCCATTAAGAGTTGTTTTTCTTGGAGTGACGTGCAAGTCTATAACTTGCTTCCAAAGCATGATTGTATGCAATGCAAATTCCTTCACAGTATAAGATGTGTAGCCGACTTACTCTCCTATATAAATCTATGCATGTTGCAGCAAACTCTTCTTTTGTTTCTACAAACTCTTCATCCTCAAGCTACATGAATTTCTCTTCATAACTTTTCTTTCATTTGTTTTTATCATGTGTGTAGTATAATATAGTTTTTTTGTTGTGTTTGGCCAATGTTTGCCCCTCTCTCTCTCTCTCTCTCTCTCTCTCTATATATATATATATATATATATAATTTAGTAACTATCAAGATTGTTCATTGGCCATTATTATACACCTATTTTTATGATAATTTCAATTTTTGGTGTTCTGGATTTAAACATAGAGGGTTTGGATTAGACTAAATTACAATTTGTTTCAAAATTGTCTTATTTATGTTGTGTGCACACACACAGATATATATATATATATATATATATGATAATTTGATAGGAATATTGTTTTACTGTCGTATGTTTTGATTCTAAACATATGTGTTTTGAAATGATGTTTATGGATATATTACAAATTTTATAGGTTTTAGTTTTGCTATTATTTGGTCTGAATGGAAAAAATGAATGTTGGGGATCAATAGTGATATAGGCCTGTCTACGGGTCGGTCCGGGTCGAGTTTGTGCCCAACCCGGAACCGACCCGATTACTTCGGGTCTACCATTTCTGGACCTGCCACCGACCGACAAAAGGGGTCAGTTCGGACGGTCGGACCTCGCCGGAGACCGGTCGGTTCTCGGTCGGGGTTGAAATTTGCAAAACTACACCAGATTCTGCTGAAATCCACTGGATCTTGCTGAAATCTATCGGATCTATACCAAATCGGGCCGCATATGCTGAGATCTGGCCGGATTTCGATGAGATCTCACCGGATCTTGATGAGATCTAGCCAAATCTCAACAAGATCTCGCCGGATCTTGCAGATATCAGGCCATTTCTTGACTGATCGAACTAAAACCACAGGCAAAATGCTCCCATTGATGGAAAACGACGACTTTTTCTTATGATAATACGGTCGGGTCAGTTTTTTCGGTTTTTCATTATCAGACCCGTCAACCGACCTACTGGTCTCGGGTTCTGGGGGCGGCGACCCGCCGCCGACCCGTCACCGGCGTCAGGTCGGCCGGTTATCGGCTCGGATCGACCGGGTTGGCCGGGTGGGTCGGTTGGCCCTGACATTGTGCAGTACTTGCTAATGAAAATAGGAAATCTATGGGTTAAGGGTTATGACTTATGGATTTTAAGAGCACTACCATTGGGGGTGGCATAAAAGTTGTATTTTATCATCTAAAAATTTGCTTTATCTATTATACCAACTCATTTTACAATACACCCTACATCCCAGTTTTTATTTTTACATACAACTGATTAAAATAATATAACTACACAATAAAATAATATTAAATAAAAAATATGTTTCTCATCTCTTTCCTCTGCTACCAACCAAGACCACCACTATTCACTCAACAAACCACCACCATAGACCACCACTATTCACCAGGCAAACCACCATATTCAACCAGTAAATCCAAAAACAATCCATACCAAACACTAGCACCTTCATCAACAATACCCACAAAACCCACCACCACCTCCATCAACAAAACCCACCGTGTGAGGTTATCCAAAAAAAAAAAAAACCACCACCATGTGAGTGAGAAAAATTAGAGAAGAGACAAATGAGAGAAAGAGGGAAGAGAGTCAGAGATTGAATAGAGAGAGGAGGAAGACAGAGAAAAGTGAGAGAAAGAGAGAGAAGATAATATTATTTTATTTATACATACTAGCTACAGTAGTAAGTTCTAAGAGCACTCACAGCAGTGGAGGCATATTACTATATTGCTAAAATTTAGCTCTACAAACACAAAAATCTTACTGCAGCAGTGGAGCTAAATCTAAAAATTTTAGCTCCATTGCTACAGTGCACATCTATAGATAGATGTGCACTGTTCATGAGAGCTAAAAATAATAATAATTTTTTATTCTTCAGCCGGATTAAAATATTATTTTTTCCTTTTTTTTTTTTCTTCTCTTCTCAAAACTCTCACAATCTCCTTCTCAAAAAAAAAAAAAAAAAAAAAAACTCTCACAATCTCTCAACTTTCAGACCTCTCACGCCGTTGCCCCCTGACCCACGACGCCGCAGACCCAGCTCCGACCACGGCAACCCCCACCACCCCCACCATCACATCAATCACAAATCCAACCATACCCACACTCATCAAACCCACCACCATCAATATCAATCACCACCTCCACCACCACGGCAACCCCCACCACCACCACCACCACATTAATCACAAACCTAACCACACCCACACTCATCAAACCCACCACTACCAGGAAAAAAAAAAAAAAAAAAAAAACCAAACATAGGCAAAACCCACGGCCAAAATGGTTTCTTCTGCAATTTTTTCCTTTCAACCAAAAAAAAAAAAAAAAAAAAATGAACTAGAGGTTGATAGAGGCGTGGTGGTGGATCTAGTGGCGTTGCTTTAGTTAGGCTGAGCGGAACTAAAGCTTGTGTCTTGGACAGAGAAATAAAGAGAGAATAGTTGAAAAATGGAGAAGGAGATGAAGAGAAAAAGTAACAAAAAGATAAAACAACAAAAAATAAGAAAGGGTTGAAAGTTAAAAGGTGTGGCTAAGGGTGGATGAGACAAGAGGAGTACGTGTGTGGAGGAGAAAAACAAAGAGGAAAAAAAAAAAAAAGAGAGAGGAGAAGAAAGAAACGTGTATTTGGATGAAAAAAAATAAGATAATGGGAAAAATAAAATTAAGAATAATAAGAAATTAAAATTAAGAAATGTTACCATAATATTTTTGCAATAAATTTTAAGTGGTAGGTTATTACTATCTAATATTGGTGAGAAAAAAAATTATTTTTTTTTATGGTGGCGGTTGCGGTGGCATTGGCGGCGGAAGAGTCGGTGGCGGTGGCGGTGGCGGTGGCGTTGGCGTTGGCGTTGGCGGTGGCGGCAGTGGTAGTGGCAGCGGTAGCGATTGTGGGTGGTTGTGATTGTTGTTTATTGTAGTGGATATATTATTTTATTATAGTGAATATATTATTTTATTATAGTAGATATATTATTTTATTGTGTTGAAAGCTAAAATAGATCCACTGCTACAGCATATGTGTAGATAAAATAGATAAAGTAACTTTTGGTGGAGCTAAAAAGCTAAATTTTTAGCTCCACTGCTGTTGATGCTCTAAATACCCATATTTGCTGTAACTAGGATGTAAAAAAGAAGAAGTTTAAAAACCCAGTTGGTAAAATAGCAACTGGGGGCTTTTTACACCCCCAATGCTAATGCTCTAACCAAATTTCTTAGATCAAATGATAGTATCGGATTAAGGGAATTGTGGTTTTGTCTATGGGTATTGTAACAGTAGACACCCATTAAATAATAAATTTAGGGATATGAAATTTTTATACATATTAAATTTCTATTTTGTAGATTTTATTTTAAAGTTAGATCAAGAGCTACACTTATCAGTTTTTTTTTTTCCTTTAAATTGTACATTGGGGGAATAGATTCAATTCCAAATGCTTTAAGAGCATTCATATCAATTTAGTTATTTTAATATTTCAACAAATATATAGCTAAAGACTTAAAAAAAAAAAAAAAAAAAAAAAAAAAAAAAAAAAAAAACCCACGCACACGCCACTTATGGTGACACACTTTCCTCGCTAAAGCCAAAATTTTGTTTTTAAAATTGTATTTTTGCGTCAACACTCTCTCTCTCTCTCTCTCTCTCTTGTCCTCTATCTTCTTCTTGAATTTTTTTTCCAAATAACATTAAATATCAAAAAAATTTGTTAATTGTCATGTTTCAAAACAATGTTGTAAACTAGCATCTCGAGTGTCTAAAACTCGAGTTCCAAGATAAAACTCGAGTTTTTAAGTCTCGATTTGTAAGTGGTGGGAGTTGATGTGGAAGAAAATTGACGTGGAACTCGAGTTTGTAAGACTCAAGTTTCACTTTTAAGAATCGAGTTTTAAAGACTCGAGTTTTGCTTCTTCTTCCTCGCATTCATTCTGACCCAGCGTTCTTCTTCCTGCAGAACTCAGATTGTCCAATCATTCTTCCTCTGTTCCTCATCTTTGTTCTTCGTCGTCGTGCAGATCAGACTCAGATCGTTCCTTTCTTCGTGCATATCAAACTCAGATCATCCAATCGCCAACTCAAATCTGTTCTTCGCCTCCGTTCTTCGTCGTCGTGCAAATCAGACTCAGATCATTCCTTTCTTCGTGTAGGCCGTCGTCGTGCAAATCATCTACGTCTTCCATCTTTTTTAGATCCAATTTTCTCCAGGTCGTTGTCTTCTTCTTTTGATCCAGATCTTCTTTTCCTTCTCTTCTCCTCCTTTTCTCATTCTCCATCTTTAAATCTACTTCTATGGAACTCGAGTCTCTCAAACTCGAGTTCCACGTGGCCATATTCCTCCACAGCTACGGTAGAACTCGAGTTTGAGAGCCTCGATTTTTATCATTGATCTCGAGTTTTAAAAACTCGAGATGCTAGTTTCCAATATCCTTACAAACATGCGTTAACTTATTATATTCTTTCTCCCTACTGCGCTAGCCTACAAATTCCCCCCTTCTTCTTCTCTCTTAACTGGTGCAACAAACCCCTATGTTCCGTATCGCTCTAAATTCCGGTGTTCCAGGCAAAATTCACATTCCGATCCAAAATTTTGGCCAAGTCTATAGATCCACGGATCTGAAGTGAGAAAAAAAAAATTAATGAAGAAGATCTGAACTCTAACGATGAAGAAAATGAAAAAAATAAATTTAATGAGCCACCGGCCGCTTAGTGAGATTAAAAGAAAGGAGAAAGAAGATGAGATGAGTCTCATTTTCTCAAATATTAAAACTTGAAAATCAGCCTTCTCTTTCATAAAAATAAAAAGGGTAAATTACACTAAACTACCTGAGGTTTGAAAAAATACCAAGCACATCCACATCTTATTAAAAATGGCCAATTTAATCCTTCAACACAAACGGTTTTCATCTGCCGTTAATAACAAAGTTATCTCTCTCCCTCTCTCTCTTTTTTTTTTTTTTTTTTCCCTAGTTGTCTCACCGTACTCTCTCTCTCTCTCTCTCTCAATATTTGTTTTCTACTTTTCTCCAAATATGATATCTTTCTCCTCTCTCTCTTTCTTTCTCTTTTCTTTTTTCCCAATCTCAGCAGACACTCTCTTTCTCTCTCAATTTTCTTTGCCTTTGGTTGTCTGAATCTTACCGATGAAGGATGATGGATCTGCTTTCTCTCTCATCTCTCTATTTCGGTGTGGAGATCTTGCGGTGATGGACTCGATTTGGGTTTGGCTGACATGGGTATTAGGAGTTTGATGTTTGCTTGGTGGTTGATGGCAATTTTGTGGTGGAGTTAGGATTTTGGATGTTGTGATTGGGTTTTCTGGGTTTCTTTGAGGAGGAGAAAAGGGATTGTTTTTAAGGAGTTTTTTTTTTTTTTTTTTCTTAGCTGCCAAACACTACATGGAGGAGATGAGACTTTTTCTATGGCTTTTCCTTTTGATTTTCTCAGATTTTCTCAACTACCAAACACAAAGCAGAAAGGAATTAACTTTTTTGTTAAATTTTATTTTAAGAAAAAAGAACCAAAGAAAACCACTGCTATGTTGTTGATTTTAAGAAGAATAGGAGAGGAAATTTCAGAGAATAAATCTTTGAGTCCATAAACGGACTATTCAGAATTTCAGATTTGGATAAGCAATGAAAAAGAAGATGGTGAGATTAAGGAAAAGAAAAAGAGAGAGTCAAATATGAGTTTCATATTTTTTTAGGAAAACTTTGTTATTAACAGCAAATATTAACACCGTTTGTGTTAAGGATTAAATTGGCCATTTTTAACAAGTTGTGGATGTGTTTGGTATTTCCTCAAACTTTAGGTAGTTTAGTATAATTTACCCAAATAAAAATAAATAATAAAAAAAAAAAAGCTAAAAAAGAAAATCAGCCTTCTTGGAAGGTTCCTGTTTTGCAAATAACCCAAAGCAAGTTTATTTTTTAAAAAAATTTTTGAGTTTTTTTTAATTAAAAAAAATATCTTTCACTCTTATTTAATTTTTTAATTCATTAACTTATACTATAATTTAAGAATAATAAAAATATGTAATATATATATATATATATATATATCATCTATGACATATAATTGTTAATATATGATTTAGCTGTTTTAAATAGTTTTTTGAGATTTAATGGTTGGATACAAAATTATAGTAATTTTTTCCCTCATTTAAATCCCATCTTCATGTGTGTGTGTGCAAGATTCCATAAGAAGTTTCATAGTCAAGAGTTTTATAATTCAATTGGTAGGTCAATATTTTCAACAGATATGCCTAGGGTTATAATCCCTTCTTTTGCTGTCAATTTAAAAAAAGAAAAAAGAAAAGGTAGAGGTCTCATATAGGAATAAGAAAATATAATAAAATTTTGGAATATCTTTTACCAAAAATTCACTTGTAGACAACTTGGGAAATTTAGTAATGATATAATAATAACCACTTTTCTGCAAATGTCCAGCCCCTTTGAGCAAAATAAGATTGAAAAAAGAAAAGTAAAAGAAATCACTCGTTAAATATTGAAGATTTCATAAGCCAAGATATCAAAAAATTTATTTGAAATTGACATATGTCCAGCCAAAGAATATACAAGAATACAATGGGCAGAGAAAGAATAAAAGAAAAGATCACTGTTCTCGTATTTAATTACATCAAAAGAATTTGCCAACTATTCTCCAAAATTTCTTACTCTGAGATTGCAACCTGTCTACTTCATTTCCTTCTTGTCCCAATTCCAGTAACATCCAAAAATGTATGTCAACTATGAGTTCCTTGGTTATCAGGAGCTTATTTGATAAAGTCTATTGTACCAAATTGAGTGGAGGATCATATGAAAGATATCGTACTTCACAGGTTTAGCATGCCAAAGAAAATGCTGTTGCACCTTTTTGACCCCCATCTGTAGCTCAAGATATCTCTTCTCTGGAATTGAAAGAAGTATACTTTTCAAATTTGGGATATCCTTCTCCAAGACAAAAACAGCAAAGGATTCCCAGTTCAAAACTTCAAAGAAAGGTGGGACAAAATTATCTGATAAGAACAACGGGACGCACTCATAAAATATGGCCTCCACCACTCTTGGGCTGTTGACTTCGTAACCTTTTGCACATATACAGTATTTGCTGCTCTTCATGTGCTGAATATAGTTCTTATTGCCCTTGGCCTTAGGCATTTGACTAAAGATTTTCATGTCTGGATCTTTATTTTCCCAGTGCTTTAACAGAATTGGCCGTAGATAGCCATGCATGTTTCCTGCAAAGAAAGCAAGGATTGATCTTTGAGAAGGAGGTTTTCCCCCAAGATCCCTTAGTAGATTCTGAGGTGAGCGCACTAATGTTTCTGGAAGAGACACGTCCTTGCCAAGAACAAAACCTCCTTTCACATCAGCATTGCAGAGTGCTCGTATGCACTTAGCCATATATTCCCTTGTTTCTGCTGGGGCCTGAGGAAGTGGACTATAATTAGAAAAATATATTGATCTAAAGTAATTTAGATGTCATAATGATACAAAATTCAGGTTTTGGATGCCACAATAAAAATGACATTATTTAAACTGTTTAAAAAGCATTCCAAGTTTCATATCCATCCTCTAGCACAAGGTCATCACTCATAATGCAAGGGAGAGGAAAAAACAAAAGGAACACAATAACCTGTTAGTAGAGAAGAGAGAGAAAATGCGATCATCACTTCATCATATCAACTGATGATCAAATAAAAATTAACACTACTTCAAATTTCGGTTATTCTGCTTTACACATAACAAATAAAATGAAAATCATATAGGCAAATTTAAAACATATTTAAAATGTTATGTAAGACATAAAGGGAATCATCCAAATTTTCATTAAGACCTTGTTATGAATATGTATAAGTGAGAGGTCAAACGTAATATTGAAATTACTCAACTATAAATAACATATTTAATATTCACCCATAAATAACATGTGTTTGGGCTAGGGTAAATAAATTAAACCTAAACACAATTCCCAATGTATAACAAACCTAAATGTCCTCAAGCGATTGGCAGAACATAGTTCCAAAAAAGTATGAAAAGCATACCCAGTCATGGCAAGCAACAAGAAAATGATCTGCTCCTCCAGTCCTGTTCCAGAAAGGATATTTCACTGAAATCATGTCTAAGTAATTCTTCAAATGTTGAATAAGGTTCTGATGGTTGTGTGAATTAGGTACATATAATGTTGTCTCCAACATCCGAGAGCTGAAAGGTAAGTAAAAGAGATGGGCCTTCCTTGGGTTTTTTGTAATAATTTTTTTGTTAGCTTCCAGCAGCTTCATGAACCATCCCTCAGATGCATATATTCCCTTGAGTGGTGGCTTGTGGAAGATGGGTTTCTCTCCTTCCCTGTAAATGTATACCTTGAGAGTTTTTTCCATTAACTCATAGCTTCTGCAATTTGGATGGATAAATTAGTGAAGATGCAATTCACTTGAGCATTATAACAAAAAATATAAAAAAGATAAAAATAAAAATTGTTTGCATGTGAGGTTGCAGCTAAACAGCCTGTGCACATCTTTGAAAGAAATACACCAATAAAGATTGCTAGAAAACAAACAGCCTATTGCAAAATAATGCATTAATTGAATGTTTCACAAATACATATGTACGTAAAGAAGGATATGCTGGAACTAAAAAGACATAGCCCCAAGGTCTATATTTAGGTGGTAATGACAAGTGGCATAGAGGTAGGGATGACATGAATCTTGCTAAGCAGTTGACATGGATGCAAGATACACCTTTAGATTTGTAATATTTTATCTAAACCATGAAATTGGTCCATTTCAAAAGGAGAGAATTCTAATTAGGAAGGGGGGAGGGAGACAAGATTCAAAAGAATTTAACAGATCAATTATACAAATATCTGCGAGTAGAGTAGCATCCATGTCATACAGTCAACTAAAGAACCACTTTATCCTCATTTATTGTGTGCTGATCCTTCTTCCAGTTCGTCCAGAGAAGATGCAATGTGCATAAATTTTCAATAATACTGATTGACATCAAAAGATTCTACACTTATTTCATCAACAATTCAATAGAAAATGATGCAGTGTGGCATTAGTGCGCACAGTCCATACAGCAAAAAAGTGAACAACTAACAGTTACTTTATGAGTCTGGTCACTTCTTGAAAGTCACGGAGGGAGGAGGTTATTGATAATCCTATGGGGTACCCTAAACCTCACAATTATGTTTTCTTTGATGAAATTTGCTACTGCTCCCCCCGTGGCCTTATGGAGTGGTACTGCCTCCTCACACTTTTATTCAACGGATATGATTAGCTTGCCTTCAACGGATATGATTAGCTTGCCTTTTGAACATGGAAATGTTCCTATAGAGAGGAGCATAGAGCTTGGGATCATTCTTTATGATGGGTGCATTCTCGATCAGTGATTTTGCATGCAGTAATTCTTGGTCAACAGCAGAAGATTGTGATGGTGCCTACAAACAAAATGAAAAAAATAATAATTATAATAAGGAAAAAGGCCGAAGCAATTTTTTGTAATTTGAATTTATTCTGCTCTCACATAATAACTGAAAAGAAAAAGATCCCGTAAAGCAGAGGTTTAACACATACTATTGACTGGGATGAAGCATGATTCAGAAGCAACAAATCATTCATCTCGGATATTGAAATTACTGCAGAGGTTGTTTCAAGCCCTTTATTCACCATGGGGACTCTGTTCACAGAAGAATTATCATCCGATGGAGTAGGGCCACCTTGCAATAGCCCAGAATTTTTATTAATCTCAGAACCGGTCGTCCCATTTTTCTCCAATAAGGACATGTTGGAATCAACAACAGGCGTTCTAATATTTGTATCCACAACGGTAGAAATCACGGGCGGGCCGGGCGGCAGTGCAGGGGAAGGGGAGGCAAAACCAGTGTCTGCATTTCCAATATGCCCTGATGTGGAAGCATTAGTTCCCTTTCCAACCTTACCCACTGGAAAGTTACCATCTGTAGTATCATTCTTTTGATAAAAGCTTTGTTTAGGTTCTTTTGCCTCCTCTGGGGCAGGTCCATTACCCCAATTATTTACATTGGCAACTGTGGAATTTCCATTTAGCTCTACCAAATTCTCAGATGAAGGCTCCTTATTAGCATTATTATTTACATCTAATCCTAAGGAATTGTTTAAGCTTCCATTTCTATCTGATAAAAAATCATTCTTTTGGTTCCTATCCATTCCTTCTGACTTTCCAATATTATCAGATCTCTCATGAATAGCATGTGTATTGGTGGAGTTTGAACCATTCAAAAACGTTATGTTACCAATTGTATTGGGTTTAGATGGTGAATTTCCATTCGGGAAGCCACTATTTCCCACTCCTGAAACCTTGCCAGCAGAAAACAAAGAGAATAGAGCACTACCATAAGGAAGTTCAAAATACTGGAACACTATAATCACCCCAAACAGCATGCCCATAACCCAAAGCAATTTTTTGGTTTCCACCTGACATAAAGAATAAAGTTGTTGACCCATTTTGAGAAACCACAAACTTTATTCTTGGCTGACTTTCAATGAGCATAATCACCTCTGCAAGTTATCCCAAATGCCAAAGTTTTGTTAGAAATAAAGATCTTTTCTTATTTACCAGGAAACTTAATATTTTCTTCAGCCAGTTGTCAAATGCAGTAAAGAGACATTAAAAAAACCAAAAAAAAAAAAAAAAAAAAAAAAAAAAAAAAAAACGAAAAAGAAAAATCCACTCATTCAATAACAGAAACACTTCTGAGGAGCGCAAGTTGAATAGATTATGTTGATTAAATTTAGTGTGACTATTTCTGTGGAAACCAAGATAGCAATGCTGCTTTATAAATTTTTTTGGGAAGGGGGGGGGGGGGGGGGGGGGGGGGTTTGAGGGGAAGAACAACCTAAACTTACATTTCCACCATTATCTGGTTTAATAAAGCATCATACATAATTTACTTTTTAAATAAATTCTTAATGTTCAAACAATTTTTTAGTAGATAACTATCAACTACATACACCAACCAAACAAATTAACAATAAAGTCAAATGCTTCATGAGTCATGGCAGAACGTTGTAAGTTGTAACATCCAATCTGCATTAATATCCACTTATCAAAAATCAAACAACACACTCTATAGTTCATAATTACCCACAGAAAATCATAAAGAAAAGAAATTCAGGATCTTCAAGTACCTACCAAAGCTCAAATTTACCCACTTAGCAAACAACAGTGAACTCATATACTTCGCCATGCAAGCAAGAAGAAAGAACTGTTCAGATTTAAATACTTCATCACTCACCAAATACAAAAATACCCATCAATCTAAAGTCAAACAACATAACTTGTACCAGTTAATTTTCAATAAAAGAACCAACAATAGTTAACAAGACCTTCAAGCACAAAAAAAAAAAAAACAACAAATTTTCCACTAAAACAACAGAACATCTAATTTCAATTCCATGCTCTACAAAACAAGAACAAAAATAAAATAAAGAGAGAGTCCAACTGTCCAAGCTTTGACTTTAATTTCATAAACTGGGTTTGGCTCAAAATTTTCATTGATATCTTTTTGTTTCTTGTTGTTTACTTTTTGAGATTGAACTTGAAGAAACGTACCTGGCTTTTGAGCTTCGAGTTTCAGGTCCGTCAGTTCAACAACCTTTCGAGGTTTCGTTTACTGGTTTTTCTTCTGGGGGACTTATATAATATAAACGGTGTGTGACTTTAACAAGGTTTAACTCTTTGGACATTCTTCTAATCTCGACCAAAAAGAAAGCCACCTCTTTCTTTACCAAAATAAATAAATAAATAAAGCCACCTCTTTGTACAAAAAAGTACTATTTTTCCATTTTACAGAAAAAACCACCCGTTCAGACAGAGAGATTACATAAGCTCACGAGCTCTTTAGCGATTTGGCTAGTTTTATGTTTCTTTGAAGAGGCAGAAATAATATTTTGGAGTCATTTTTAATTTGGTCCCAAATATTAGGGCCGGTCAATTTTTGTCCGTGTTATTTTCAAGTCATAGATAATAGACAATTTAGTCATTATCGTTAGATGACTAACTGTATTTGCTTATATGACAGATGAAATGCACATATGACACAAATTAAATTAAAATATTAATAGTCACTCTACATGTCTTAAGTGGCCCTTCCATGTCAGCTTCCCCCACATGACCCACTGGTCAAACCCAATTGAAATCAAATCCCCAAATTGAAATCCCCAAACCCTAACCCACAATGAAATCACCATTCACAACCACAACTCTTCTCACCTAGTCTCCACAATCAAAGCTCCTCTCATATCCCAGACTCCATCTACTCTCATCTCACCAATTCCCACACATAATTTTGTACATTCTTTACATTGAATGTTGAATGTACAAAATAATGTATATTCTTAAAACTTGTGTATTTTGAAAATGTACAAATTGTGTATATTTATAGAAATTGTGTTTTTTTTTTTTTTTTTATTGACGGAAAGAAATTGTGTATGTTGAATGTACATAATTGTGTACAATCGTAAAAGTTGTGTACTTTGAATATACAAAATTTTGTTCATTCTTAAAAATAATGTACATTTAATTGTGTATATTCCTTAAAAAATTGTTTGTTTAATTTAAAGAATTGTGTACATTCTTAAAAATTGTGTACGTTAAATATGCATAAATGTGTACATTCTTAAAAATTGTATACGTTAAATATGCAAAAATGTGTACATTCTAAAAAATTGTATATGTTCAATGTACAAAATTGTGTACATTGTTTAAACTTGTGAACGTTTAATTTACAAAATTTTGTACATCCTTAAAAATTATGTATGTCAAATGTATAGAATCTTGTATGTTCCTTGAAAAATTGTGGCGTTCAATTTTCATAATTGTGGATATTCAATCTAAAAATTTGTTTACGTTGAATTTACGGAGTTTTGTAAATTTTAAAATTTTGTGTACTTTCTATGTACAAAATTGTATACGTTAAATTTACATAATTGTATGCATTTTTTAAATTGTGGGCATTCATCACTAAGAATTGTGTACATTGAATGTAAAGATTTGTGTCTAATCTTAAAAAATTATGTGTACATACTTTAAAAATGTATACGTTGAATTTACATAATTATGTAAAATTTTAAAAATGTGGACGTTCAATGTAATGAATTGTGTACATTGAATATACAGAATTATGTCAAATCTTTAAAATTGTGTACTTTTTTTTTTTTTTTGGGAGATCAAAATGATAGAAAGCTTCATTAATATAATAACAGTATACAAAGCAAGGCAAAGAGCCAAGACAGGGGTTCAAGTAGGTGAACTACAGAGAACCCAAAGAAGAGATTACATCAGGATAGTCTATGTGCATTCATAAGTCGTTGATATTCCTCAATCAAACCACTAGCACCCTCAAGAATCACCTTTGGATGAGTTTGAAACTACTCAAAATAAAATCTATTCCTCGAGTTTCAAATTGCCCACGCCGTAACAACCCACTTCTCTAATTCTTGCTGGCTCAATTTGATCTGCATTTGTTGTGTATATAATTTTGTACATTCTAAAAAATTATGTATGTTGAATATACATAATAACAAATGTCATATTTATCGTTAAATTTTGTGTTTCAAATCATTAATACTGTTTTTCAAATATTGCAATGTTTATTGTATAGTATTTTATTTTCTGCTAAGGATTCATAACTAATCTAAAAAATTGGGACTCTTCCTCAAAAAAAAAAAAATCTAAAAAATTGGGACAAAGCCTTATATTATTGTTATGTATATTATTAATTTCTTAATGGTATTTAACATAATTGTTATATCTAGTAGTTTATTACTAATGTTTATTCAAGCGCAAATATGATTTTATTGCGTGGGTTAGTAAATAATAAAGTTTTGGCTTCAAAATGTTTTTCAATACATAAAACTCATTTTCATTCATCATCTCACTCTCTCTCTCTCTCTCTCTCTCTCTCTCTTAGAAAGCTCACAAATTTTTGGTTTCAAGCAAAGAGCTCTCATCTCAACAGCAACAGCACCGAGACTGCAATGATCAGTGATCTCATCTCTCTCTTTCACTCTTTGTCTGTTTCTCGAGAAAACAAATTTTAAATTTATCTATCACGAAAACTACATAGCAAACCTGTCCAAACAAAATTGGTATTCTCTTTCTCATTCTCTCCATTAGTAGATATTTCTTCCCCTCCATTAGTAGTATTATTTGGGGTAGGGTTTGGATACTTTGAAATTGGAATTGCATACTTGCCCTTTATGGTTTGTTTGGTTGGAAGTGAAACAAGGAGAATAAAAAATAAGGGAGAGAAAACTGATTTTATGGGTGTGGAAAAGTGGGAAGATAAAACATGGGCTAAAATTAAATAATATAATATTTGAGATAGTCACTTTTTCTTGGTAATGTTAGACTTAGGGGTGGAACTAGAATTTTATGAATGGTGGACCAAAATAATAATAAATATAAAATTGAACCAGTCTAATAGTGTTAGATAAGAGATATGAAGACTTTGGGAGGATAATCATATTTCTTTTGAAATGTTTAGGTAAATTTAAGGGTAAAATTCTAATATTTAAGAATTTTGGGGGGGCCAACCATATCTATTTTGAAAATTTTAGGAAACTTTAGGGGTAATTTTATAGAAAAGTTTGGGGGCCATGACCACCACCCTTCTAAGTGAGTCTACCCTTGGTTAGACTTCAGGTATTGAACAATGGATTTCGGTAATGAATTTGTCTAGAACTTCATTCTTTGATTCTTCTCTAGTGTCATGTCATTTATGGGGAATCGCTGCATTATATACTTCCATATTTTTTTGCAAAGTTCGGGAAAAATCTTGAGTGTTAGCATACCAACATTTGAAGCCCTTACTCAAATCGGAATTAATTGCTTTGATCACGACTAAAAATTCCGGTGAAGTGGAATCATCATATAGCTTAACAGTATCCCTATTGAACTTTTCTATATTACATTTTGTCATAATACTGAGGGAATGTAGCTTCTTGTTGGCTGGGGTTTCCCACTTTGGAGTCTGGACCAAGGTTGTCAAAATCGGGATCCTACGTAGGATCGTGGGAGGTAGGTGAGATCGTAGATCGTAAGATCGAATTGTGAATCGTAAAATCTTACATTATTTGAAAAAAAAAAAAAAAAAAAATATATCTTGGTATGTTAAATAATCAATTAAATTATACATTCATTGATATAATTACCATACATCATTATATTCATTTGTAAGTATCATTTAAAGAGGCCAAAAACCTCAAAACGTGACACTCTATTGAATTATTTTTTATTTGGGTCCAACTAACACTCTCTCTACATTAGAGTGGAAAAACTTTATCTATTGAGATTTTATTTTTCATTTCGATTCAACTGAGCCTTCTGTCAAGTTAAAGAAGATTACAAAAAACAAAGGTCGTTTGGGATCCTCAGAATCATACAATCCTACCAATCTTGAACGATCGCAAAGATCCTTGAAAGATCCGGATCGTTTTGGGCAGGTGGAATCATAAAATCGTAGGATCGTAAGATCTAGATCGGAATTTTGACAACCATAGTCTGGACTAGATAGGTTTTGATATCTTGCCCTTAACTTTGTATGGACACTAGATTGATTAAATTTGGCTGGACAATTTATCCTTATTATTATTATTATGGAATATGAGAGATGTTGAGTAGGAAAGCAGAATTAATGTGGTGTTTATTATTATTAATATATATATTTTTTTGTTGATGATGCATTGATATTCTTCATAGTAGTTGTTCTATGTCTTGACTATTTCTTTTCACCCTGTATGTGCACATTGTGTAGTCATCTGACACACATCTTTGCCCCAATTTCTGGTGCAAAATAGTCTAAAATATACTATTTGCGCTAGAAATTGGGCCAAAGACCGGTCCATCTAAGGATTAAACAATTCTTTGCATGTACTGTTGCTGTTGGCCGAAAACCAAGCAAAGTTAGGTACTATATTGACGATACCATGGATGTTGTGACTTGTGACATTGCTTTTTAAGGCTTGACCACTGTATCAATTATCAAGTCAAGGTGTAGTTCCGATATCCAAGTTTTCTGTCCTTGCTTCAGCCTTGCAATCCTAGTGAGGAACAGAGGATAGTGCCTTTTTTTTTGGGTTTCTTTCAAAAAACTGAAACAAGTTATAGATGGACACCTTGTAATTGTATATAGAACTTCATACTCTGCAGAATGTCATATATCATTTTTTCTTGTAATTATCCATAACTAGATCCTTTCTTCTTTCCACTGTACTTACTACATGCTATGTGGAGTCGCCAATTGTTTCACATTCAAAACAGTCTATGGGAAGGTGGATATCACTTCCTATAAGTATAGCTATTCCAATATCATAAATTAAGTACAACAGTTTGCAAATTGTTCTTATTTAGTTACTATCTGGCAAGCAATTCTCTAGTACAAGAATAATTCATAGCAATGCTTTACTTTTCTCAATCATATTGAGGACTTAAAAAGCCAGCTTCACCCATTCAGAAGTTGGATGCCACTCTCATGTGGATCACACGCAAACAAACCTGCCAAGCGTTTAGCACTTTAGCTAATTATGCTTCTTATCAAACTCAGCCTTGTATATGGATGGAGGAATGTCCTCTCTTGAAATATCCATTAAAATGGTCATTTTTATACAATAAATAAATGAACCAGATCACAATGATATTTAGCAAAAAAAAAAAATTCACAATGATGGAGAAATATGTAGAAACGGAAAAACTAGAGGTATGCAGAAAACCCACCAACCCGCCAAACCCGACCCGACCCGACCCAACCCGCCGGATTGGGTCGCTTTTTAGGGCTTGGTGGGTTGGGTTGGGTTACAAAAATTTTTTTATAGCGGGTCGGTTTGGGTTTGGGTCATAAAATTAAAAACCCGCCAAACTCGACCCGACCCACTCATATTTTAATATATGTTTAAAATATATTATATATTTAATAATTAAAAAAAAAAAACCAGCTGTAGAGCACTTTCTCGGTTTCTACTATCATATATAATATAAAATCTTATTAATTCTTTTAATATATATTTAAATATATTATATAATTAATAAAAAAATTTTAAAAATTTTAGATATATTTTGTTTATAACTGAGTTAGGAACTCATGTATATTTTGTTTATAAGTGAATTAGAATACTAGTTCATTTATATTTTGTTTATCAACTCAGTTGGATACTTAAACATATTTTGTTTACAACTAAGTTGAAATTTTTTTTTTTTTTTTGAGTAAAACTAAGTAAAAATATTAGTTTATATATTAATGTATATTTTGTTTATCAACTCAAGTGGCAAGTATGATATATATTTTTTTTTCTGCTCAATTTAATAATAATAGTAATAAAAAAAATTATCCAACCTATGAGTTTAACCCGACCCAATCCAACCCATATGAGTTGGATTAGGTTGAACTTATGTGATGGATTGGGTTGAATTTTTTTGACCCACCATGATGAATTGGGTCAAAAAATCTCCTCAACCCAACCCCACCATGCACACCCTAAAAAAAACAATCCAAAATTTATTAAAGGCGTTGTCTTATCACATAACTCGTGCCAACTGCCAACTATTAAATGTCTGTCAGCTATCAGTCCAAGCAGTTAGACTTGGGGATTTCTAAGAATCCGACCAACAAAGATCAGCAAATCTTAGTGTAACTAGGCTCTTGATAAAGAATTATGTTAAGGACACCATTTTTGGTACAATTTTATGCTACAATTTACTATATGGTGAGTTGTGATTAGTAAGGGTGTGTCTCCATATGACCCACTAACATATTTTTACTAATCACAACTTATCATGTGGCGAGTTGTAACACAAAATTATGTCAAAAATTGTACCCGTAGCATATTACCTTGATAAAAGCCGCAATGGATTAACATTATTAACCAGTAGTACTTGTCATCGTGACGGTGAGTTTGGGTTCAAGTTCGAAAATAAGACATAGGTCATTTGTTGTAGATTTGCTTATTTCAAAATAATAATAATAAGAAATAATAAAAGCCATGAATCATAATAGAATTTGCCCATATTAAAATGAAAACTTTTTTGTCTACATGTATTTATCATTAGATTCATTTGACTTAGGAGTTGGGTCCCTAGCTAGAGAAAACATGCATTTTGCACGCTGATAATAGAATACATACAAAAAGATAAATTATAAGTAGGATTATGTATAAAAATATTACATTATATTTAAATACTTTAAATATGTATATAAACAAAAACAAATATATAGATATTCAAGGTGGGGCGGGATGGGGCAAGCAAAATCCATCATCATCTCATCACCTTCCCGAAATTAACCTGTGTAGGATAGAATTGGTAAAGTAACAAGAAGAATTTTCACCATCCTTAATTTCAAGAATACGAGATTATATTACTTTTTTGTCTACATGTATTTATCTTTAGATTCATTTGACTTAGGAGTTAGGTCCCTAGCTAGAGAAAACATGCGTTTTGCACGCTAATAATAGAATACATACAAAAAGATAAATTATAAGAAGGATTATGTATAAAAATATTACATTATATTTAAATACTTTAAATATATATATGAACAAAAACAAATATATAGATATTCAAGGTGGGGCGGGATGGAGCAAAAAAAATCCATCCTCATCTCATCACCTTCCTGAAATTGACTTGTGTAGGATAGAATTGGTAAAGTAACAAGAAGAATTTTCACCATCCTTAATTTCAAGAATACGAGATTATATTACTTTTTTGCCTACATGTATTTATCATTAGATTCATTTGACTTAGGAGTTAGGTCCCTCGCTAATTTTTATCCAAGTCTCACAAGAAAGACATTCAGAGATTGATATTGTGTGATCCATCTATTTGATGGAACCGAATTACCTAGATGTTGCATACCAAAATCAAACGCAACCTGCTTCATTCCTAAAATAAATAAATAAACACACACACCAACCATATTTAATGGTCTAACTTGTTGATGCAATATAGCTCTATATTTTGGGTGTGGAAAATCATGTAATCCTTATGGTCCATCCAACTCCCACCCACTTTAAACCCTCTAAATTTTAGATTGAGAGATGTCAAGGCTAACTTTCCTACCTAAAAACGAGAGCTAGAGCTCATAAATTTGGTCCCATAATAATTTAATGGTCCCTATGGGGGCAAGAATTTTTGGAAGACCTAAACTTAGTTTTTCTCAACTATCAACTGCAAATATTAACCTATAAATCCAACTTATATTTGAAGATTTTTCCACCGCCAGGGTTAGACTGCCTGGTCATTAAAAACCGACTTGCCGACTAAAAAGCATTAGTGAAAGATTAAATAAAGGGCAGCTCAAACTTCAAACCAAACCCTACCCTCCTCACAGTAAAAAAGATGAGCATTTTTAGTAAAAGATAGTAGCATAAAAATAAAGAAAATTTGTCAACCACAATACTTTCTTTACTGAAATTTGTTTTCGCGGCGCTTTTAATGATCTAAAGGCACTCCGAATGTCCCCGTAACATCACTTTCCTAATTTAATTGTCGACAAAATTAAGTCCCGTAAAACAGATTTCGTAATCACATTACACTATTAAATTCCTCATTTCACTTTCTTTTCTTTTTTTTCGTACCCTATTCACCCATTACCATCAGTAACACCTCACATTTATGGCCGACGGAGGGGTGTGTAAGTGTCACTTTTGACTTGACCTAAAATTCTTTGATAATTTCTTTTTCTTTTCTTTTTTAAAAGATTTTGTTAAAATATGCCCAACTAAAATCTAATAACACTTTCAACCTAAAATTAACTTTTTACTATTTTTCAATTTAAATGGAATCTTTTTGAAACCTTTTTAATAAGTGTCTAAGGTACACGTTAACAAAACTTTTAAAACATATATATTTCACCCGTTTTGATTGAAAAATTTTGTACCAATCAAGCTATCACCAATCAGTTAATTGGTACAAAATCATCATCCCCCCCCCCCCCTTCTTTTTACCTTGGTTTACATTCATGCTTATAATTAGGGTTGTTTATAGGATCGGTCCAGGTTAGGTTTGTGCCCAACTCAGGCTCAACCCGAATGCATTAGGTGGAGAAAATCTTAACCCGCAACCGACCTAAACGGATTTTTGGATCTATCGGTTCGGGTCTTATTGGTTTCGGGTGCATATCGATCAGTTTCGAGTTTGCTATAGTGGATCGAAATCTGCCTGGATTTTGGCCGAAATCTTATCGAATCTTGTCAGATCTAATGAGATTTGGCCAACATTTCCTCCAAATCTATAGAGATTGGGTCGAGATCTGGCCGAAATCTCCCTATATTGTCAAACTAAGAGTTTGGACTTACCGGTTTTTGGCCAAAACTCGTGATTTCTGACGGGAAAAGAACAACTCATTGAGCGGGTTGGGTTCGTCGGTTTCTCAGACAGCCAACCTGCAACTCGAATTGATAGTCTTGGGTCTTGGCATTGGCGACCCACGTTCGACCAAAACAATGCTTTGATCAGGTGGTTTTTGGGTGGAGAGCTTAGGTTTGACCGGTTCTTCGGGTCCCGACAGGTGGTGGATAGCCCTACTTTTCTTATCTGTTACATTAAATTTTGACTGGAATGATAATTTCAGCTAATACATGAACAAAACATTAACTTTTTTTTTAGCTAGTCTTTTTCATCTTCTTATAATATGAAATTTGAGTTTGATTGATTGATTCAAGCATTTACTTAATACATTTTCAGGTTGAAAGAAATAATTTTTAATGAGGGTTTCTTTAATATTTAAGTATTAATTAGATATTATTTATTTAAGTATTTTTAGAAATCCTTGATCTTGTTTTTTGAGATACAAAATTATTAGCTTTTAGGGAATGATTATAAGTTAATAATCTAACATTTAGCTTTTTGAAAATAAGCTAGCTTTAAATTTTTTGTCTTACATTATGCAAATAAACTTTTAGAAATAAGTAATTCTCAAATGAACACTAAGTTTTTATATTTAGTTATTATTAATGTCTCTCTTTTACATTTGATAATATGTTGGGTATACATATATGAGTAAAGTCTCACATTGAATAATTATAACATAAGTGAGTGGTCAATATAACATAGTTAGACCCAAATTCATAAGGTTAAACTTTTGAGTTAAATGATCTCTTTATATTTTACTCATTCGGGGTCTCTCCAATGTGTTATCTTCCCAACATAATAGCGAATCCGCTTAAAATTGATAAGAACAAAAATAAATTTAAAGGGTAGAACAATATAATTTTATTTATTGAATACATTATTGGAACTTTACTTAATAATATAATCTACTGTGTGGGTGACGAATTTACAAAAACTAAACCCTCAAATTGTTAAGAAAGTTGATGGTCAATAATTATTATGCACACTCATTAAAACTATTTATGATTTCAATTGAGTTGAAATTATATTGATTTAATATTTCAAGGGACTTCTTGGAGGTGTGGGAAAGAATGCAAAAGCCATCTATATATTTTTCTTTTTAAAAATTCAATTATCATTATACAGTTTTAGGACGTTTTTATACAATTTAGAGATCTTTTATTTATATAATAAGGGGCGTTATGACCTTATTTAAATTTTTGGGGGAAGAGAGGGCCTTCGGTCTAGGCCTTGAGTCCACCTTAATTCATTCCAAAAATGTTTTCTTGATTTGATATTTGAAATTTAGTTTTATTGGATTAAATTAACAACACTAATGTCAAAATACTTCATTCCAATAGATAAATTAAAATGGTCACTCGAACTAATTTAATAAACTAAAATTTCCAAAGCTATAAAAACAAATAAATAAAGTTGGCATAATAGGCACTTTTAGTTTTAGATCTTAGATTCAGGGTTGGTTTGGACTGAAATACATGTTAATGCAAGTTATTATTAATATCTTAATTTCTTCTGTTTTCTTTAATAGAGATCAGCCAAAAAGTATAGTTTTAAATTATACTACTTAAAAAATATATATATATATATTTATATATATTTCATTTGTTTTAATTAGTTCCCCCACCTACTTAAATATTTGTTTATGGGTTTCTGAGATCTCTTTCTCCAATAAGAAATTGGGAAACCCAAACGTGCTACGCTTACACAGCGTGTAGATCTCGTATACAGTATATTCCAAAAAAAATGAACAACTTTTGGTGCTTTACGGACACGTCACCGCTGTGTTTTTTAGTTCATCTGTACCATCTGACGTGGCGTATTACAGATAGATATTATGAGCAGAGTAACATGTATCCCTCAACAAGCAATTTGAAGAAGAATTGAGAGACAGTCTCATCAAAAAAAAAAAAAAAAAAATTTTGAGAGACAGTCATAGACGGGTCCCACCACGCGCTTTCGTACGAAATCGGGAAATTCATGCTATTCTTCCAACCTAATTCGACGTTCAAATTCATAAATAATAATAATAATAAAATAAATATATACGTACCTCCAAAATAAAAATATAGACAAAATTGATTCAAATCAATAAATCTTGTAAAGGTTTCCAAGTTAATTTCACTTCCCCTTAATCAATTGACACTTAAAAATTTGTTGTCAATTCGTCAATAGACTTGTAGTCTAATTAACACCTAATAAATTTCTTGTACTTGTTGCCTTTGCAAGCTCAATCCTCTATCCTTGTTCCCCATAAACTAAATAAATAAATAAAATATTTTTAAAAATTTTTTATAGAAAAAAGCAACAAACTTTTTTTTATGGCTTTTTATATTTTTAATAAAAGATATCAAACCTTCCTAAAATTGCCAATTAACAAATATTTTAAAAAATTTCCAGTTAACCAGACTCATTAATAAATATATAAAAAATTATTGGTTCTCATTTAGTGAAAACTAAAATTAACTACAAGTTCAATACCATAATTAGAAATTCCTAAAAAATTTAAGTAAGTGCAAATAAGGGGCAGTTTGATGTATTTGGAGGCCTTAGGCTAAAACTGAATTGAAACATTTTATATATTTAAATATGAATTTTTTAAAATTTAATATTACTTAAACTTTACTCTCTTATTTTATATGCAAAATTACTAATTAACCACATAGAATTTTTTATAAAGAAAATCTAAATATAAAAATTTTGATAAAACTTTTCCAACCTGTTAATGTGACATATTGATAATGGTAAAGTAAAAATGTGACGTTAGTAGTGAATTAAGATGAGAATTAGTAAAAGTCTGCCAATTCAACTATTATGAAAAAATGTTGTTAAATTTTTTTTTTATGCATTGTTCCTTTTATTATTATTATTTTTATACAAGATAGAAATTCTACTCTAACTTAATTTAAGAGTATATGTGTGTGAAGTTTACTCCTAGAGAGTTGAACCCCGACTCTTACCTCCCACACCTGACAAGTACTTATACCTATAAAGTGGCCATCATGTCAAGGGTGCGTGATGGTCCTTTTATATTTTTTTTAAAAGTGCGTTGTTCACAACATTTTTATAATAAATTTTAGGTGTTAAGTTATTTTTAGTTTTAATTTAAACATGCTGAATAAAAAAAATTATTTTTATTATTTTTATATTAAGAGTGAGAGAGAAGTAGAATTTGGGAGATATCCAACAAGAAAGATCGTAAAAAGGGCGTGAGGGTTGGTGACCTATTTATTTGGTAACAAATGCCGTTTAGCTGTTCTCTCCTCCTTTTCTTTCTTTAAAAAACCTCTCCTCTCTGTCTCTTTCCGTGTCTCTCTTTTATGAAAGAAAGAAAAGAAGGCCATTTGTAAAGTTCAAAGATCGCGTGTGCGCCTTTTAAAAGTCTCGACTGTTCTGAGAGAGAAGCAAGCGCAACGTTATAATTTATAAATCAACAAAAGGAACAAAGAAACAACAAACAAAAGAAAGAAACATAAATGGATAGTTTGTGTTTGAAGACAGGAATTGGGATCCATCATCATGGGACGATCTCTGCAACTGGGGAGCTCCGAACGACGCCGTCTCAGGTGAGCGCTAAGCCTCAGCAGAAAACGGCGCCGTTTTTGAGGTTTCCTTTCGCGTACCCTCTGAAGTCTCTGTCTTTGTGGCCTGGTAATAAGAATAGAGGTGGAGATGGTGGTAGTGGTGGTGGCAGGCACAATGGGTTGGCCTTAGACGACGCCGTTTTGGTTGACAACAACAAGACCAATAACGTTGTTGTTAGCGATGAAATAGTGGTGGAGCAGGAAGAGGAGGAGGAGGAGGAGGATTTTCATAAGAGGGAAGAAAGTGAGAACTGGGTTTTGAAGATTTTGCATGTTAGATCGCTGTGGAAGGAGAGGGCTGAAGCTGGGCTTGTGTTGGAGGTAGAGAAAGAAGAGAAGGTGGAACAAGAGGGTGTGGCAATTGGTGAAGAAGAAGAAGAAGAAGATTGTGAGCTTTGTAGTGTTGCTGATCACGATGATGATGGTGAAAAACAGGTTGGTTTTGATAGAGATTCGTTTTCGAGATTGCTAAGGAGGGTGTCTTTGGCCGAGGCTAGGTTGTATGCTCAAATGTCGTATTTGGGAAACTTGGCCTATACCATTCCCAAAATCAAGGTACAAACTTTGCCCACATCTGTTTCTTTGATTTGATTTGTAATATGTTAGATGGGTTTATGAATTGGTAATGTTGAAATGAATTAAAAAATTGGAGCTTTTTTTTGTGGGGGGGGGGGGGGGGGTTGATTTAGAATATGTTTGATGGGTTTATGGAATGGTATGTTATGAAAAACAAAATTCCTATTTCCCATTGTAAAGTTTGTATTTTTACTGTTGGGGTTTTTCTGTGGAGGTGTACCTGATCTTAATTAGTGTTTTTTTGTTCATTGGTGGATCCACATTGCTCGAAGTTTGAGCACTTTTTGATTTGTTTTGATTATCCTCTGCTTGGTCTGAAACCAAATGGGAAATAAGAATTCACTCAATTCAGGAATCTTTTTCTGGAAATTTTTTATCAAGTGGCGGTTTTTGAATTAGATCACAGGAATTTTATACAGTGGAACTGGGTTTTGGATTTCGAAGCTGATGGAATAGGAGGTCCCTTTCTGTAGGAATTCATTAAGTGAGGCTTTGAATTCTATCTGTTCCGATCCCTTCAATTCCATGTTGCATGTCATAGCTTTACCTTTCTCAAACCTCTACAGAGTATAAGATTTCTGTTACCAGGATAATAAAATTATGCCGTGATAGGTTTCGGTTTGGCTTACAATTATATGGTTTGATTGATTTTATTTTTCACTATCTGCAAGAAATTTTTTTGTTTATGGAGGTTCCAATTTAATGATTTTGTGCTGTATATGTGAACCCTTTGAGTTGTCTTTGTGCATAAAGGAAATCAATCATGTGAATATAGTATTCACAGAAATTCTTATGTTGACATTTGGTTTGGTATAGTTTGGATTCCTTTTTCATTTGAAGTAAAGTATTATTTGATTTACAATCTGTATTTTATTCAGGTTGATGTTCTGTGTTCTATGTTCTACTTGCATTATTTAATAGAAAATTGTTGTTTAAATTTTTTCCATGGATTGCATAAATCATCTATCCCACAAACTTACTTTCTGGAGATTTTAGTTTTCCAATATAAATTATATGACAATAATTTATTTTGACTATTGATAATCCAGCGAGGAAATCTCTTGAAATATCATGGTTTGCGTTTTGTAATGTCATCAATTGAGAAGAAGGAATTGGCAGCACAAGCTGAGAAAAATCAGGGATCAACTGAAAGCCCAGAAGCAGAAAGTGATTTGAAAGATGAGGCAGAAGGCAAGGAGCAGAGGGAAGAAGGGTATCGGATAAGTGCATCTGCTGCATATCAAATTGCTGCCTCTGCTGCTTCCTATCTGCATTCTCATACAAAGAGCATACTTCCATTCAAGTCCTCAAAAACCGAGGCTGGTGAACATTCACCTGAAGAAAGTGGCAGTAGGGGTGGTGGTGCTAATATGATGAACTCAGAAATGGCTTCTTTCATGGCAACTACGGACTCAGTGACAGCCGTGGTTGCTGCAAAGGAGGAAGTGAAGCAGGCTGTTGCGGATGATTTGAACTCAATGCGTTCATCACCCTGTGAGTGGTTCATATGTGATGAAGATCAGACTGGTACAAGATACTTTGTCATTCAGGTAGGGTTAATCAATTATTAATGCTATTTACTTTATATAAAACAATTTTCTAGGGCAGAAGGTAACAGGGGACTGCTTCTGCACTCTGTATAAGAATTTTATACCACTTGATGAATGGTCACATTGATGCATTTTGGACTATGATCTAATAAATTGTTATTTACCTATAAAAAAAAAAAAAATAAAATAAAATAAAAGATCAATAGAGCATTTATTGGCTGTAGTTTGACTGATGATTATGCCTTTCACCCAATGACATAAGAAGCCTGATAACTTTTGATATCTTGTGTATATTTGGTCTTACTGAAAATTTTCCTGTTCAGGGGTCAGAATCACTAGCATCTTGGCAAGCAAATTTACTTTTTGAACCCGTTCAATTTGAGGTAAATTCTCTTTTTGACTATCTTTTGGAATTTGCCAGATACATTTTGCCATTTTTAAAGGTTTATGTTATTTAGTATTGGTTCTGATTGTTAATGATTGAAAAAAAAACTAGTTATATGTTGACTTCAAAGTTAAGTTTATATCAGGTAAAAGTGCTGAATGTTCTGAGCTGTCCTTCTGTGTAAAGCTAATATAATATAAGAATCTTTATGTGTATATTTCCCAAAATTGAGGAATTCGATACGTCTTATTTGTCCAGGAACTAGATGTGGTTGTGCACAGAGGTATTTATGAAGCTGCAAAAGGTATCTATCAACAGATGTTGCCAGAGATCTGTGCACACTTAAAATCTCGTGGAGACAAAGCTACTTTCCGTTTCACTGGACACTCTCTTGGGGGAAGCTTGGCACTACTTGTAAATCTCATGTTGCTGATACGGTGCGAAGTGCCAATCTCATCCTTACTTCCTGTTATCACATTTGGTGCACCATCTATCATGTGTGGAGGTGACCGTTTGCTTCGCAAGCTTGGATTGCCACGGAATCATGTTCAATCGATCACAATGCACAGAGACATTGTACCCCGGGCTTTCTCATGCAATTATCCTAATCACGTTGCGGAGCTTCTCAAGGCTGTCAATGGGAACTTCCGCAATCATCCTTGTCTCAATAACCAGGTAAAATTTCACTCTTTTAGAAAGAGAAGTATGACCTTGTGACACTAGCAATTTTTCTACACTGATTTAAACCATCTGACCCTATTTTTGTTTATCTTTTTACTACAGAAACTACTCTTTGCTCCAATGGGGGAGATTCTAATTCTACAGCCGGATGAGAAATTCTCTCCTAACCATCATCTCCTTCCTTCAGGCACTGGTCTATACCTTCTAAGTTGCCCATTGTCAGATAGCAATGATGCAGAGAAGCAGCTCCAGGCTGCCCAAATGGTGTTCTTTAACTCACCACACCCACTTGAGATCCTAAGAGATCGTTCTGCATATGGTTCTGAAGGAACCATCCAAAGAGATCATGACATGAACTCTTACATGAAATCTGTCAGGGGTGTGATTCGCCAAGAGCTTAACCGCATCAGGAAGGCCAGGAGAGAGAAACGCCGCAAAGTTTGGTGGCCCCTTGTGGCACCCCGTGGTGTCAATGCTGGTATAGTTGTGGGGAAGCCCATGATATCAATCAACATAGGCCTAGAGCAGGTCAATTTCTCTGGCATCTTACATACAGGTAGAGAATCCTTGAAACGTTTCAGTAGGCTGGTTGCATCACAGCACATGCATTTGTTTGTTGTGCTCTTGTTCCCAGCTCGATTGTTACTCTTAGGGGCATACAGCGTGTTCAATTTTCATTGACTATTTCTATTTAGGCTTGGTACATGACGTTCCATTTTTTTTTGCTGGGATAGCACATAGTTGTATAGGTGGAGGGCACATGGCTAGCAAGGTGGTTAGATTGATTCTTTATTCATTGGTTCTGAAAGCTCAAAGCAATGCAAATTGTATTTTTTTAGATGGCGGATATCCAAACGGCATGTAAACAACACTTAAAAATTGAAATATCAATGGTTACAATTTACAAATGAAATTACACCATCAGTTTCTAAAAAGTTTGGTGATCTAAATTTGGATACGGTTACAATTAGTGAGTCATGGTTGTTTTCTCCAATGTATACTCTCTGATATTATAGAGAGTAAATATGTTTGATGCAAGAAAATGACAGCACTGCCGTCTTAGGTTCCTTTATTGGTGCTAAAACATCAATGGGAAAGAGATGAAAGCGAGGTCTTGCGTGGGTGTTATAAACACGATATCTCAGCACATTAATGGTGGTGTGTGGTTAATATTTAGGTAAGCTAGGGACAAATATCTCGATCAGCCCAATAATTCGGCTATCCATAAATATATGTCATAAATTCATAACAAGGTAGATAGTTTTGAGGTCTCTTTGGGGAAATCATTCAGATTGTGATTTGTGAAGCTCTTTAATTTTGTCACGGTAACATTTCAAAATGCATGCCATATTTTGCTTTCAAGAGGAGATAACGAAAACAAACAAATAGCAAAAAGCCAATTTCAATGAAACTAACTAGAACCTGCATTCTTGAGATCTTGCCCACTTGATGAGCCATGTTGAGAACGTGTTGATTCACATGTCAAACTAGGTGAAGCCGACAAGGCATCGAGCACAAGTCTTTGGTCATTTTAAGGGTGCACACAAAGCTGGGTTGCAGACAAAATAGGTGTCCGGTGTCCCCAGTCTAAAATGGCTGATCTCTCAATTCTCAAATGCCTATCCATCCAACAAGGCTTTAGATAGATCATAGATGGATAGTGGGTGAACTCAAGTACTCAACAGTCTAACTTCTCTCCGCAACAACTTTCTTTTGCATACGCGCCAAAAATAATGCATACGTCGAATGTGTGAAATAAATATTACTGCTTTTAGGGAACTTATAATATTGTCACTTTCATATCTTATTCCTAGTTTCAGTTTTCCAAATCAGTCAATTTGTGCATGATTTTGTTGAGTGTGAATTTTGCTTTCCAGATTCTCCATCTACTTCGGCTTGAATCTAGGGAATCGTAGGATACTAAAAAAAGTTAGCTGTGGACCATTTACAAGAGGCCGAAGTCATGAATATGACATTACAATTGTTTGGTGCTATTTATAGGACCGACCTTGTGGCTGGGTGAAATGAAAAGAGGGAAAGAATAGACTATTATTCAAACTGACTTTAATCATGTGCTTATTGGACTGGTGTGGGGTTAAGAACTATTTACACTCAAAATCAAACTGCTTTAGCCAATCTAATAATAATTACATTCCTGGTTAATTCAGAAGTGATGCTTTTCAGTCTTTTGACTCTCAAAAGTTTTTTTGGGTAACTAACTTTTGCGTAAATATCTCTCGAAGGATTTGCTGGTTTGGATTTTCATCATCAGATGAGGAGTCTTTTCCAAGTTTTAATGTCTCACTAGATTACAAGTAAAGTTGGTTTCAGTTAGGTCATTTAGTAAAAATTTTTATGATTGTATAAGAAACTTAGAGTTCAATCTTTGCCTATACTAAAAATTGATTAGTATTTTAGTCTCACGATAAAATTTGGATTTTAATATCTCACTAGATTATTTGGATTTTAATATCTCACTAGATTATAGGCAAAGTGAGTTCTAGTTAACTTAACTGGTAAAATTTTTCATGGTTGTATAAAATATTTGGAGTTTAATCTATTCCTATACCAAAAACTGATTAGTATTTTAGTATAATAATAAATAGTTATCACCAAAAACAGACGTTATAGTACTCTAAAAGAACAAAAAAAGAAAAAAAAAACTATTTAGTCATAGTAAAAGGCTCTACTTTTGTATTAATTGTAGGAGAGTAAATGTGTAAAAGTTATTTAGTCAGAGTAAAAGGCTCTACTTTTAAATGTGTAAAGCAATAAAATTGTAGGAGAGTAATTTTTAAGTGTAGAATAAACCATGCTTAATAGTTCCGCTGAATAAGGATTTGATGCCCGGACTGTACTTCAATAGAAAGACTACAAAAAAAAAAAAAAAAAAAAAAACACAAAATCTTAGTTCACAAGTCTCAGACTTGGGTGGGTTGATCTTTAAACTTTCCCATCCTTTGAATTATGAGAGAAGAGACTATCAATTAAAAGCCAATTGAAATCTTTAATTATTGATTCCTAATCCTAACCAACATTTGGAGCCAAAATATTGGTTTCTTAAGAAGACCACACTATGTTTTTGTGTCTCAATCTCTTTATGCCAAATTGATTTGGATAGAAACTGAGAAGAATGTACAATCCAAAACCCCCAACATGTATGTCTCACATGTTAGGAAGACTCTTTGATGTGTTGGGAGGAAATTTTGTTTATTTTTTTATAATAAAAAAATGGTTTTAGATATAATTTTAATAGTTGTATTTATTTTGAAACTTAAAATATACCTATCAATAAATAAAATACACAATTACACATAAATATATATATATTAATTATTTATTTATTTTTTAGAAACTAATTAATTAATTAATTGTTGTATTCTTGACGTGCCCTATCCAAATATCATGAATTACCAAGTTACGCTCTGCATTGTGTCAGTTTTTAGATCCATTCTTCTTAGTATAGAAATATTTAAAGAAAATGATTCAAATTTAAGTTTTTAGTTTAAATAACTTGAATAGAGTATGAATAACAATTTTATTTTATTTTATTGATGTAATTTATGAATGGATTTGAACTTTAATAATTTGATTTATAATGATTAAATATAAGATGTAATTTTAAATTCATAAAATTGTTTTTGTTTTTGCAAAATCTCCAAAGCTCAAACCATGCATTGTTAAATTTATATAAAACAATTTATACTACTAATTTTGTTTCAAATCCGAATGCAAGCTATAAATATTTTTTTAACAAACTTTTATTAATAAGTAAAAATATGATTATACATTCAAATGAGATATCAAATGTAGAATGCATTTGAACTGCTCCTAAAGAATTAGAAACTAACTTGCTTAAACCACCGTCCCATGTAGGCGAATTGATACCTAGCTTGTATAGAGACCTGTTGCTCGGGGTTCAAAACCCCGCATTTACCTTAAAAAATAAAAATGACTTAACTATAGTATTTATGACATGTGCACACGACTTGTCAAGATTACGACACATATGAGGAAATATATCATAACTTTAACGGGTCTAATACACGAGTACGGACTTCATCTATGGCTAAATTAAAATAAGACCATGAAGTGACACTAAAAAAAAAAAAAAAAAAACTAAAGCAGTTGTCCACTCAAACAAAAATCTTAGCAAAAGTAGTTTAATAATACGACTTGGGAGTTCGAAACTAAAGACGGCAAACCAAAGTTACTAAAAGTAAAGAATGACAGTAGCCTATTCTGAACACCAGTCTAATCCATGATTAGATGAGCAAAATTGGCATCTAGTTATATAAGTCTGGATGACAGATCACAGATGTTCCATCAGATATTAAGAATCTTGTAAGCACTGATTTAACTCAACGTTCAATAATAGTTTCTATCCCTTTGTCAAATTTTTTTTTTTGAAAAAATGAGACTTATCATATGATGAGATTTGACCAATTTGACCCACAATTGGTGTTTAGATAATAGGCAACACTACATTGTAAGAAAATGAATGATTGATTTGACAGTAGCCTATTCTGAACACCAGTCTAATCCATGATTTTTTTTTATTTTTTTTTTTATGATGAATAATTATATAGATTGACGGCAAGTGAGAAACAGAAGATAATATGTTTAGGTATAGTTTATTTTGTTGAAATTAAAAATTTATTGTTGAAAGTATTATAGATAAATGTAAAAGTTAGCTGAAATAGTACAGTAGAGTCCATAAATAATAGCAAAAATAAACTAAATAGTGAAATAATTTATAATTTTCAGTGCTTCCCAAACGCGTGATCTTATTTTGATTTCATGTCCAAACTTTTTTGTATTTGTTTTTCTCCTATTTTAGGTTGAGTAATAAAGTATTTATTCAAAAAAAAAAAAAAAAAAAAAAAAAAAACAGAAGCTGAAGATAAGCCCATTCCAACTACAAAACACGGCCCAACCAGTGATATCATAAGCTTGAAAATTAAAATCCCTATTAACCAAAATAAAATAAAAAATCCTGGCAGAGATAAGACTTGATCTTGGAGAAGATCTGTTCAGGGTCTAATTTATAAAAGTGTTACCTGCCCAGCCATCTTATTCCAGGCATGTATTTTAGACTTTTCAGTGTTTCTTTGACTGAATACTGATACAATTTTCGCCCTTTTTGACTGTAAATTAGTATGCAAGTAAAGCCATTTGGAGCTTACACATGTTTGACGAAATGCTCCAATCATTTTGAAGACCAACTCAGTAGCTCTCCCTGATTTCAACAATACCAATTTCATTTCAACTATAATTTTTAACAATGCATTAGTGAATAAGTCAATAAGGAGAGTGACATCCCTTAATTAAAGGAAGCCAATACATTTCTTTCTTCTTTTTCTTCTTTCTATTTTATTTTATTTTATTTTTTGAGAAGAAGTTCCGAGCATATTATAATTTGGATTTAGAATAGGTTTTCTCAACTCAAACCTGTCTTTTGTCATTATGTAAGTGCACAAATATGGACCGAATGGACCAAAGTGGATCGGCCAAAGTAGACCAAAATGGATTAAAGTACACCAAAATGGTCAGAATTGGATTAAATTGAACCGAATGGATTGAAGTTGACAAAATAGGACTAAAGTAGACTGAATAGGATGAAAGTAGACCGAATAGGGAGAATGGTCCGAATAGGACCGAAGTGAACCGAATAAGACCAAAATGGACATAATGGACCGAATAAGAGGACCAAATTGGACAGAATAGATTGAATAGAAACAATGTGGATCGAATAGGACCAAAGTGGATTGAATATGACCAAATAATAATGAATGGGACTGAATAGAATCAAAGTGGACTGAATAGAACTAAAGTGGACTGAATACGACCAAATAGACCGAATATGATAGAATAAAACCAAAATGGACCGAATAGGACTAAAATGGACCGAATAGGACCAGAATGGATCGAAGTGTACTGAATAGGACCAAAGTGGATAGAACAAGACCAGATAGGACTAAATAGAACCAAAGTGGATTGAATAAAATTGAATAAGACCGAATGGACTGAATATAGATTTTTTGCATAATTAGATAGGAATGCTCTAAACCACAAATATATATCAAATAATGTCACATGTGGCTGAAAATTAGAGGAAACTGAATTATTTAAATGGGAGGGGATATTATCCCATATATATTTTATATATGGGCATGAGAATTTAACTTTAGGAAAATTTCAGATTGTGAATTTAATTATTGAATAATTGAGTTCTTCTACGTTAAATCTCATTCTCTCTAAGATAAAAGAAATCTCTCCTAGTACAATATGTGAGATAGAAGATTCAAACTCATGATAAAAATGTTGAGGAACATAAGCAGAGCCAGGAGTTGAGGGGTGAGGCTGAGAGGTGAGGGCTGTAAAGGGTGGGGGTGGGGGGGGGGGGGAATTAAAAAAAAAAAAGGCTTATAGATATATCTTACAACTTTTGCTCCCTCCACAATAATAATTAGATTTTTTTTTTATTTTTTATTTTGTTTTTTTGTTAATTTCTTTAATGTATTTCTTGTTCATATGTTAAAATTTTATTATACTTATAATCAATACACTAATTTTTAATATACCAAAAAGCATTCAAAAAAGAAAGAAAGTGTTTCATATTTTATCAGTGTTTTAAGGTTCAAAACATATAAAAATTAAAGGAAAATAGGGAAATTGACAAATTAAGTTAGAGTTTTCATTCTCAAAAAAAAAAAAAAAAGTTAGAGTTTTAAAAAAGGAAAAAAAAAAAATTTATGTATAATTTTATTCTTTCATCAAATTTGTGTAATAAGTATTAAAAAAGAAGAAGAAGGATAATCATAACAAATAAAGCTTTTCATTCATAACTGAAATTTTGACTTAATCACAAAAATTTTTTGGCTTCATTAATATATACCCACCCAAATGACTTTTTATATTTCATATTCATCTCAAACAATCTATATATATGTTCAAGTACATATGCATATATACTTGTGTATAAATTTTGTTTCCATAAAGTCAAATCATGGCTCTACTAAGAATGAATGCTTTTAGGAAAGGGTTATTTTACTAAGGAATACTTATACAAGTCATTGCCTTTTATTAGTTTTGGGGGTAAAAGGTACGTACAGGTAGAACTCATTAATTGGCCTATATTCTTTTCTTAAACTGTGCACCATTAGCATCGCGTGTGTTCCCATTTAAGCTAACATATTCCTTGTTTTCTTGTTTTCTTTTTGTCCCCCTCTGGCCCTCTCACTCTTTTTTTAAGGCAAGGTTCTACCTTTTTTTTTTTTTTTTTTGTTTTTTGTTTTTTGTTTTTTTGTTTTTATTTTTTTGGGTGTGATATAGACTAAAGAAAAAGCTAAATTCTTGTTCAAAAGATGACAAAGAGCCCATGCTAGCCACAGTTTTTCCCTGTTGAAGTAGTTTGTTACACAAGAAATGTTACTACACAGTAACTCGAGCAATTTTTGAATTTTTTTTTGGGTGTGGTACAGACAAAAGAAAAAGCTAAATTCTTGTTCAAAAGATGACAAAGAGCCCATGCTAGCCACATTTTTTCCTTGTTGAAGCAGTTCGTTACACAAGAAATGTTACTACACAGTAACTAGAGCAATTTTTGAAAAATTATAATATGAAATGATTGGTACGATAGTGGTCTGAGATGGGTATGATACAGGTACGTCACCCTAAATGAAGTGTCCATACTTCCTAGGTTGGCTTAGAGAGGCGTAGACAAAGAAGGAAACCATTTGTGTGTGTATGAGAGAGAGAGAGAGAGAGAGAGAGAGAGAGAGAGAGAGCTTTTATAATCACTAATTTCTATAATGTTGACATGGTTAGTATTGGTCACTAATAATGATTTAGGTTTGGTTTTTTTTTTTTTTTTTTTTTTTTTTTTACAAATGAGGATATCCGGACTTTTTGAATATGTGACTATTTTATCGGATGCATGCAGTCTTCATGTTCTACTCTTGTTGAAATTTGAGAAACATATAGTTAGGCTATAGTGTCATTAGGAGATGGATTGCCTAGAAGGTTGCACCCATTATCGGACATCCAGAAGACTTTTACTCTCAACTATGCACATCTCTTATCACCGGGTTTTTACGAGACTGAAACAGTTTATAGTTTGACCATTACGTTCTCCAAATACAATACGTTAAAGCCAACCTTAACCTAGTTCATTGTAGGAAAGCAAATCTTAGTGGTTCAAATCAAAAGTGGCCTACTCATAACTCCTTAAACTCCCCAAAAATAATGAAGAAAAATGATTCAATTCCAAGTCTCCTTTCAGACTCATAAGTCATATATATAAGTATGGGAAAGGCCTCGAATGGGGTGGGTGAAGCTAAACACAAATGGGTCAGCTATTGGCAATCCTGGTCTAGCTAGGTATGGAGGCATTATCAGAGATGAGAATGGTCACTGGGTAGCGGGGTTTTCTAGGAAAATTGGAATTACTAATAGTTTTGTTGCTGAATTGTGGGGCCTTCGGGATGGATTAATTATGTGTTGTAGTCTAACCCTGTTTTCTCTAGAAGTTGAAGTTGATGCAAAAGCTATTGATGATTGTCTTAGGTAACTCAACTTATGTGAATAATGTGGTTTCTCCTATTTTGGATGATTGCAGGCAGTTGGTTTCTTGCTTTCATTGGATTCATTTTAAGCACTACTATCGTGAAGCTAATTGGTGTGCGGACAGCCTTGCAAGGATGGGAGCTAGTTAGGATTTAGATTAAAGTCTTTTGATAGTCCGCCTGTGAACTTGCTTAATGTTTATGAAGAGAAACTCAATGGGATGTACTTCAAAAGGCTTTGCCCTGAACCTGCTGTAGTTTTTTAAGCCTTATAATGATTCGTCAATTTCCAAAAAAGAAGACATATATATGACTAATATAAATCTGGTCCCCTTCTGAACTAGAAACAAATTAAGCGCACCACATCATGACACACATGATCAGTCAATACATCACAAACAAGGCCAGTTGTCGTGTTCCGTGATGACTTGAATAAAAAGAGAGAGAGCGAAGAGTATAAGCCGTGAGTGAGAAAGAAAGGAAAAATACGCTTTTGTGCTTGTTATTTAATAGTTTTATATTGTAAATAGTATTGTTTTTATTTATAAGTATTTTATAATTAATCATTTTTATTGAAAATACTAATCTTGATTCTTGATGAAAAATTAAAAAAAAAAAAACTAAAAAATATATATTTATTAGAATATCTAAAAACAAATTGGTTACTAGCAATATAAAATTTATAGCAGAAAATTTAGATGAAGATATTTCGAATGGAGAATAAGTTAAGAGATAATGAAATAATGCAACTTAAAGATAATATAAAAAATAGTTATAAATTTTTTTCAATTATAAAATTTAATGATTTTGATATGTAAAAATATAGATTTTTTTTTCCCCAAACTTCGTTAAAGTTGCTTTTGCATAATTTTTTTTTCAAAATTAAAATTAATAAAATCCTACTTAAATTCAATTATATAACAAGAGGATGTGAATTAGTCTTATTATCATTCAAAAAGGAGATCAGGAGATGTTAGAAAAACTGAAATACAAATGTGAAATGGCCTTTTGTTACTAGTTAGTAATTTTGTATATATAAAAAAAGCTAGAATATATAGATTTTAAATTAAAAAATTATTATATGAAAAGTTAAAATAAATGTTATATAAATAATATTAAAATTTTAAAAATCTGACTTATAGGGTCCGTTTGGATACAACTTATTTTTGCTGAAACTGAAAACTGAAAACACTGTAGCAAAATAATTTTTTAATGTGTAAAAAGTTACTGTTTACTCTATTTTTTACTATTCATAAGCCTAAAATCACTGTTTATGGACAGTAAACAGTACCAGAAGTGCGTCCAAGGAAAAAAAAAATTGAAAACGTGAAAACGCAGACTCAGACGTGAATCCAAACTGCCTCATAGTTGTCGTACTTCAAATTTTATTAAAGTAGCCCAGATTTGGCCCCATCGGTACTGTATAGTGTATGGTACTCTAGTTGCCTAGCTATTCATTTCTCAGATATCAATTCTTTACTTTAAAGTATGACCCCCATTCATATCACGTGTTCTTCCTTCCCCTTTATTTTATTTTTATGAGAATCTCTCTCTCATTTAGGTTCTAGTTCTTTTTTTTTTCTTTTTTTTTTTATTATTTTGAAAAAGTATTAAGGTCTGTTTGGTGAGTGAGTTCAAACTCATATTTTTAAATTTTAAATAACATTACACATATTTTTACAGATATTTTCACTTACACGCATTTCAAAAAGTCCAAACAACTATTCTCAAACAAATCTACCAAATACCCCTAAAAGGTTTAAATTCTTGTTCAAAAAATGATGGATTTGGAGAGAGAATACTTATTAGGGGAAATGAAATGGAATATTAATTTAAATAAACTCCAAGTCTTTGGTGGACCCGGTTTTACTGCACAATCTCAAATACCATTATAAATAGTTGCTCAAATCACCAACATATGATGCAATAAATAAACTATTAGGTATATATCAAGTGTGTAAAAAACACCGCTTGCCTCCGAAAGCTCAACAGCAACTCACTGTCTTGGAAGGAGACTTGGCGACTAGAGACATTTTTTCTTGTAAGTAGAACCATCTTTCTGTAAGTGGCTAGAAATATTGATCCAAAGTAAATATGAGCTCTCTCAAATTATTACATTGATGGTTTCTAGGTAGCTTTAGTTTGTAAAATTTCTTATAATGAATAAAAAGACTTGTAAGACTTCTAAACAAACTAGAAATATAATGTAATAGAAATCATTAAGTTTACTAAAATACTAACATGGAAACTAAATTAAATAAAATCAATTAAGAATGTAATTTATGTTGCTTTCCCAATTATATTATTAGAGATTGACATTATTGTCTTCTTGATTGCAGGTGAACCCTAATCTATCAGGATTGGTCTCATTGAATCCTGGGAGGATTGCCGTTGAATGTGCTAAAGTGGTTTCAAAAATAGAAATGCTGGAGGCTCCTGCGACAACAAAAGACATGATGGAAATGGAAATAGAAATGGAAATAGAAATAGAAACATGGTCGCTGCCCTCGCCTCTTAAGGTACTCGGATGCATAAATTTTTTTGATAGAAAGCTTCAAAATATATCATTAACCAGCTGAATTAATAACATCATTAGAGAGACTTTCCTGCAGAAACGCAGGAGCCTCTTCTAACCTAACTGCATTACTACAATCAGATCTAGCCATACATAAATGATTTAGCATTTCGAGCTAATGAAAATATCTCTCAGCCAAAAAAGTTATTATTATTTTTTTATTATAAAATATAGGGTGTTGAATTAGTAGGAGACTGATCATTTTTAGTATAAAATGGTAGTACAAAGAAATCCATCGTTGCAAACTGGTTCCTCGACGGTAATCCTAATTTTTTTTTCCATTTTCACCTTCAGTGTTCGGAGTCGAAGAAAGATTTTTTAGGCTGGGTTGATAAACATTGGAGAGATATTGAAGCTCATTCACGTTGGATAGATAAACAGTACACACAATGCGAAGATTTCATTATCCACCCCGAATTGGAAAGCTTCAAAGACTATGAAACTTTGTATCCGAGTGCCATCAAAGGGGAATGGGGCAAAGTCCTTGAAATATGTCGTAAAGATATGTTTTTAAGTACTGCTCCGATCATCAATTCCTTGGACACTGTATTCCACCTAGCAGCCTACGATAAGCTGGAAGATAAGTTTGAACAACTTCTACAACTATTACCTCAGGAAAGTACGCACATAGCAAGTGCTTTAAGAAGGAAAAACAATAAAGGAAATAATCCTCTCCACATTGCAGCATCAATGGGGAGTGTGAAGGTGTGTAGCCTCATCATTGGCATCTCAAAATCAATGATAAATACTTATAACAATGAAGGTGAGTCCCCTCTCTTCGTAGCAGCACTTCATGGTCGCAAAGAGGCTTTCCTTTACCTCCATTCTGATTGCGGCCCTCATGAAGACTACTGAATAAGAAAAAATGGTGACACCATTCTCCACTGTGCTATCGCTGAAGAACACTTTGGTGAGCATTTTGATGCTTTATTTTTTTTTTGGTAATCGGTAATTACGCTTTTATCCCTTGAGGTTAAGAGAGATCCTCCTAAAATCTAAAGAAAAAAAAAAAACACTTTTCCCTTCAACATTCATTTAACCAAAATACACTTTAATTAGACATGCAGAGTTTAGAAATGTTATATACTAAGTTCAAGGGTAGGTTTTCAAAATTACCCTCCATACATATTAAGTATAACTTTTTCTTTTCTTTCTTTTTTCAATGGGACACGGAAAGATTTGTCACTGCAAGTATTTTGGTGCTTGATAAACTTCACATTTTTATTCTAAATTTATCAATTATGTTTTTACTATCTATGGATAAACTTTTGTACGTAAAGAGATTCTTATAGAAATTGTTACTAATATAAACAGAGAGAGGAATGTTAATGTTTTCAAACCTTAAGGAATGTGAATGTTTTTTTCCTTTAGGTTTGGGTAGAGTGTCATTTTTCAAAATCTTAAAGGAGGGAAGTGTAGTTACCTTTTCTTTTAAAAAAATAATAAGCATTTTAATGCGTTAAGAATTAAGTGACACACACTTGCATATATATATATATATATATATATAAAGAGAGAGAGAGAGATGATCAAGTTAAATACTTAGTATAATTTTTTTTTTTTTTGTAAATATTACCCCCACTAAATAATTTTTTATTAGATTTATATTCCAAAAAATCTGATTGTTAGATTATACCTTTTCATTATTTTTAATACTAATATTAGTTTTTGTGTTAACCAATTATTATCTATTTATTTAATAAATTTATGTTTTGTATATAACTTTAAAATACAAAAATGCTAAAATTTAAACAATTTATATATAAATGAGGTAGTTATTGATCTCTTTTTATCCTAAAATGTAATGGATATGGAGATTTGTTAAAATACATATGCAGTAAAAAAATAATAAGAGTTAATATATATATATATTACAATCAAGTTATATTCGTTGTAATTATAAGTAATATTATACCATCTAATAATTTTTTAATAGATTAATATTTTGAAAATTCATTGTTTAATTATGTTTTCTACGTTTTTAATATATTACATGACAAATTTTGTGTCAATTATATATTATTTGTTATTTGATCTATACCATCATCTTTAATGCATAATTTTAAAATATAAAAAGTTAAAAATTTTGATAGATTAGATAGTTATTTATCTATGATGATCTTGAAATTTTGCAAATATTGAAGCTACAAGAAAAAATTGTGATCCAACGGAAGTTGTCAAAATTTGCACCCAAAATAAAATTATTAAGTAGTGTAACATTAATTAAAATTACACTATATATATATAAATATATATATATATATATATAGGGTTGAGTTCAAGTTACACCTGGTGTAACTCTAAACAGTGTTACACCACCTAATAACTTGTTATTGAATTCATATTTTGGAAATCTTACCGTTAGATTACATGTTTTATATGTTTTTAACATGTATGCCAATTTTCATGTTAATTGGATGTTATTTACTATTTCATCTATAAACACATTTTTTATGTATTATTTTAAACTACAAACAATTGAATTTAAACAATTGATTGATGACATGACTATTGATATTTGATTACCTTTAAATTTTGTAAGCATGAAGAATATACGAAGATAATGTAATTCAATGATAGATTTGTCAAAATTGGCATCCTATTAAAAAATAATGAGTAGTGTAACATTACTTAGAATTACACCAGGTGTAACTTGAACCCAACCTATATATATATAAAACTGTTTTATTCATCAACTACTTGAATTTCGTTTGAGTTTTGAAAGTAAATTATAATTATTGTTTTTGATAGCATGGAAGTGGATTATTAATTGTTATTGTTATTATTATTTAGAATCAGATAAAAGAATCATTAAGTCACATTTGGTTATGTGCTTGGCAGAATTGTGCTATAAAATACTTGGCTTGTATGGAGATCTGGTAGATTTTACCAATGATAAACGCATAACCCCTCTCCATCTCCTAGCAAATAAGCCTTCCGCCTTCAAAAGTGGCAACAATCTTCGATGGTTTGAAAATATCATCTATCACTGTGAGTATACTGTAAAATTTTAAAGATCAAATAAATAAACATCAAATCACTATTTTGTCTTTTTGTCTTTTTTTATTTATTTTTTATTTATTTATTTATTTGCTTTTACCGACTCCCTCTTTTAATATTGGATTACAAATCAGTTTAAAGAAACAAATGATTAGTGTCACCGAATTAAATTATCAACCCTTCCAAAATTCAAGTTCGTAGAATTTTAATTAATTAACCGTTACTATATGTCTGTATCCATTGTTAATTGGAGAGAATATCTAACGGGTTAATTATTATGCATATCTGTAAGATCCTCTGGGCTAGGTGAAGCTCAGTGGCAAGCAGTGATGCAAATTGTCAGATATTAGGAAGACACAAAGAGCTTGGATGGAATTGTGTTTTGGATTAAGTGACTTAAATGACAAAAATTTTAAAGTGGTTATGTAAACAATGGAAGCTATGAATATAACATGTATCACAATGGTCAGTAAGGCAATATAGATAAAATATCAGTTTGGCCATTTGAAATTAGGTATACTTGGGAGATCTCAGGTCTGTCGAGGTTTTCTACAACAACAATATCGTTATCTTACATTCTTACTTATAAAGAATGGAGTGATCTGGTACAAGGACAAATACATTGATATTAGAGTGAGTCATATATTTTAATTGTTCTTCATTTTCTCTATTGAAGGCAAAAAATTTCACGTATGATTAACAATCTCCTATAAGAAATCACCAAATAATAGTGCAACAAGAGTATGGAAGATTATACTCTGTTTCCTTGTGGTATGTGACCCGATCTATCTTCATCATCTTGTGGCATGAAAAATTCATTTACAATGTGGTATGTGACTTAGCTGCTTTCATTTCAGCAATTGGAGGAATAGAAGAACAGGAGCTAATTAACGAAGCAGAAAAGAAGCATTTAAGATCACAAGATATCCTTGGAGGTAGACACCAAGGTGAGAAATGTTCGCACACACACATCACAATGTGTTACCAAAAGCCAAAAAAAGTAAACTAACATTAGTGTGTTCAAGTAGTTTTTTATTTTTTATTTATTTATATTTTTAATAGAGGAAAAGTGTGTTCAAGTAGTTAGTGATAAAAGCTAAGGGAAATAAAAATTGATGTCATGACTTGAGCTTCTATTGTTATTGGTCAAGATAATGATTATAAACGGATTGATATTTGATTAATTGTCTTTGTGTATAGGATCCAACGGAGTTCTATGGGATAAGTTACAACTTCCACCTAATTACAGAACCTGCTTTGAGTTTGTAAAACTAGTATTCCAGGCAGTGCCATGTATATTTCTGTTTTATTGTCTTTGTAAGCTTAGTACATATGAAATTTCCTCCATTCACGTAAAAATAGATTCTACTAATTAAATTCATAATAAAATTTATTATTTATTTTGAAAGAGGGAAAATGAAGACTTTGATTTGAGATATACTTTATAACTAAGCTCTTTTTCATTTTTCAGCAATTTTCAGAAAAACCACAAGGAAGGAAGCTGATATAGAGAACTCTGTAAGACCCGACGACGTTACCCACACAGGTAGATTTCAAAGCGAGAAATTAATGTTCACACCATATATAACATGTTCTAAGTCTGTCCATCTTGTAACTCTATACTTATTGTTTTCCTTTATATATATGTCCAAAATATCTATCTATTATTGAATTAGTAATTCTCCAATTACTAAAAATTTTAGTACATAAGTTTTTCTACAAAAATGGCTTATCATTTTTTAAGCATACAATAAAAAAGTAATTCTGAAATTTATTATAATTGTTGTTGATGTCATATCAAGCACGTTCATTATTACATTAATTTATAAATTTTTTATTATAAAATTAGTAATGACTTTAGTATTTTCCTTATTCAATTACTTAACAAATATCTGTATGTCAGATTTAATTGGTAACATTATTGGTGTTATGGATCTTTAGGAGCTCCGGAGATGGTAAAGAAGTTAAGGATGACGAAGGTGAGGAACAAATGGTCTATTCTGATCATGAACGAACTGCTGAAGAACACTTCAATTTATCGATTTTCAAAAGACAGACCTTTGCTTTCGTCCCACGTTCTAGTGATACATGAGCATGCAAAATCTGAAAAAGTTGATGAGTGGAGCCCTTATAATGTCATAAACGCTGAATTCAATTTAACTGAGAAGTATCTGCGTATACTATCTAGCTTAAATAAAGACCATGGAAAAGGTAATCATCTAATTCAATCTTAACATTTTTCAAGAGATAATCAATTACACAATTTATTTATTAATTTGTAGATTTTATCGCATTCTAATTATTTACTTATTATGATTTATTTAAATAATTATACTTTACAACTTTACATAACTAATATTTAATTTCATAATTAAAAAGCCTAAAATTGGTAATAATATAATCTTCCAATTACGTTATTTGAAAAGTAAATTTATTTGTAAAGTAAACTTATTTAAATAAAGGAAAATTCTTAATTTTCAATGTAGTAACAAGGTAAGATTTACATTGTACAACAAACAGATGTGTACAACATTGTATACTTTTTACAAATATGTATAGTACACATTTATTTAGTTTGCATTTTGCAATATAAGATTTACATAAAATATAATAAACCAACAATTACCCTATAGTAACCAAAATCTAGGAGATAAGTAGATAACACGTGCAGTGGTGTTGTTTCTGATTCCTCAACTACGTGCATGGCCAACTTGGACCACGATTTATTAGTGGAAGGGTTGCCTTGTGAGAAAGCTTGCGGGGCATGGGTCTAAGGATTTGAGCATAGTAGGCCATTAGAGCCAGTGGATTACGACTGTGGCCTGGTTTCAACTAGCCCACTTTATGTATCATATTGGAAACACAAAGCCCAAAATCTAACTCAGCCCATTACAAGTCCAACGCCATTAGTTATAAATCTAGGGCTACAAATATTTCACAACTGACTTGTTACTAATGATAGATAATATCTCATCAAAAAAAAATAAAAAATGATAGATAATAAAGTGATATGATTGATGAGTCTAAATAAGAACTAATAAAAATTTGTAAATCAAACTATTGTGAAAATTGTTATGTAAATTGTTATAGAAATTAATAAAACTCTGTAAATCCAACTATTGTGAAAATTGTTATGTAAATTATTGTGTCTACAACATTACTCTAGTTATAAATGATAATTCTTCTATAAAAAAAAAAGTTATAAATGATGATAAGAAACCACATTGTTATGAGGACCAATGATAAATGTAGGGCAAGTAGGTCTTTTTTGTTGTAATTTCCTTTGGGTGGCCTTTTTCTTAAAGTAAATTATCATGTAGGAGTAGGTATCTTCTATTGTAATTTCTCGTGTAGTCAATAAGCTTTTTTGTGAAGTAAACTCACATAGCGAGGGGTCATTTTTTGTGTAGATGCTCACATAATGAGTGGTCTTTTCCATGATGTAAATTATTGCATAGCAAGTGGTCTTTTTTGGTGTAACTTCTTCCATTAGTGAATACCCTTTTCTTGACGTAAATTCTCACATGGCGAGTGGTTTTCTCCTCGGCATAAATTCCTACCCATTGGGTGGCCTCCAAAATTCTATTGTAGGAAGTAATGCTCCTTTATCCCTTGTAGGAGGGATAAATATTCCAAACTTATATCCCTTGTGGATGAGATATATATAGCTGTTTTTTTCCCTGTGGAAAGGATGGATATTCCAAACCATTATCCCCTGCAGAAGAGATAGACCCACATTCTCATCTATACACTATACAGTATACACTTTTCGCTGAACCCCATGTTTCTATCTTCGTTTGCTTGGACTAAAATTTACATTTACATGTCTTTGGACTAAAATTTATTAATATGCAAAATAGTTCTTATATTAAGACTTTTGACTCCACTTTTAGTTGTAAGTGTAGTCAAAAGTTATAAATACCTAATTTTGTATCAGTTATTAATCTTAATTTATGCCCCAAGGAGGAGATTAAAATTGTCACTCATGGATGATTGAGGTATTTTCGATATATTTTGAAAGTAATCACAAATCAACAATGCTCAAAATTGCTTAATAGGTGATGGTGAAAAATGATGGTTGCTCACTCAATTGACCATATCTTTTAATTATAATGATTTTTTGAGTGAACCTTGCTTCATTGGAACATAGCCATCCAAGACTTCAAAATAAACACAAATTTGACATAATTTTGATTTAAAATGAGTAAGATATGTCTATTTGACGTTAGAGAAACAATGTTGTCAATGTGTCATGTAATACATATGCATTTGCAAGAGTATGAAAAATGCACCAAAAAATTTATTTGTCCATAAATAAGCCTCAGAAAGGTCCAATCTCTAGAAAGCTATAGAACCCTTTACAAACCTCAAAATGGTTCCACCCAATTGTCTAGAAAGCTATAGAACCCTTTACAAACCGAAACAATTGTAATTTGAGCTTATAAATATCCACTACATGCTTAAAATCCAAATTATTTTCTAGAGAGTAAGAAATTTAGCTATTATTATCACAAAAACTCTCTTGCTTTCTCTAATATTCATCACACCAACACACTAGCACATTTTTTAGTCTCCGTAGTTTTTCTGTAGTAGTCAGTTTCATAGAGAATTCATTTTCAATCTTGCTTCTAAACCTTTTAAATATATATATATATACACACACATGTACATGATCTTTGAGTGTTTATTATTATGTTCTAAAGAGATTCTCTCAAAATTCAATTCAATTTTGTTGTTGTAGATACTAAAGAGCCGGTTAAAAGCTCACAACCTGTGATGCCTGAGCAAGGTAAGTTCATTCCCCATTACTCTTATTTTGCTTTAATAGGGTTTGAAAGCTCGAAAATGTGTTAAATAAAACAAGAGCTGTTTAGACCCCCAATTAAAAGTTACGGCTAGATTGCTTTTACTCTAACTTATCTAAGTGCGGAAACAAGAGTAAATGAAACACAATCAACCGATACTACTCTAGTGCATAAACACGAACAACAAACAATAAATGTAAAGCACAAGAGTAAGGGAAGAGAAATGCAAACACAAGATAGCACGCTGATGTGTTATTGAAGAGGAAACCGAAGTACTTGGCGTAAAACCTCTCCGCCGCCCTCTAAGCGGTAATCGATTCACTAAACAATTAGTTGGGATACATGGGTTAGCAAGAGACCCTCCAAGCCTAATCTACCCGATGTACCTAAGCCCTCCAAGCTCCTACTCCAACAAGGCTTCTCAGAACCGTGTCTTGTCTAGCTCTTCGGATCCCGCAACAAGCTCCATGTTGCATCTTCCATCTTTGGCTTCTTCCAATGCTTCCCAGCAACTCCAAAACACTCACTACACTCTGAAAATGTGTGAATTGTATTTGGGTACAAATCTCATCTTGAGGTATGATAATAGGAGAGGGAAGGAGAAGAGGCTACAATGAATTCTCACTAAGGATGAGTAACTCTCTCTCTAAAAGATGGGTGTGTGTGTTGTAGAAAACCTATCTAGGGTTTTTATCTCTGAATGGCCTCAATTGCATTTGTAGGTAATGAGGGTATATATAGTATGGGTGAAGGGTATGAAAGTCTCACTTAAAAATCCTCTAGGCTGAATGTTTCGCGACTGTCTCGGGGGAAGGCCTTACCTGCGAGACACTCGCGAAAACGACAGCCTGACACGACTCTTCAGCTTCTAGTCACGTGCTCCTCACGTGCTCTTTCGCGGCTTAGCTTCTCGCGAGCTTCTTGCGAAATTCACTGATTCTTCATTGAAGCTTGAGTTTTCACCAACTTAATACTAAACCCAATACAATAAAATCCCACAAAATACAAGGAACAAAATTGAAGCAATTACAATACTTTTTGTCATGGAATAAAACCAACATAAAATATAATTGTAAATCATAACTTTACAGGGTTGAACATGATTTATCTATTAAAATTTTTCCATTTTAGAATATCCAAAAAAATGAAAGGTGTAATCATTCCCCTCCCTACTTATCTCTTCCCCTCCAATCACCCCCCCTTTCTTATGCAGGGTAGAGAAAATTATGTATTTTTCTTAAAAACAAAATAAATAATTAAATATGTTGCACCTGCACAATATATTTTATGCTCACAGAAAAGGAAATGATAATAGTTTTGGATCAAAATAAGTAGAATTTATTGTCTTGTGCAATGACAGAGGAAAAAAAGAAAAAGGAAGACAGTGATCAGTCAAAGGCAACAAACGCACAAGATTCTACCAAAAAAGAGAAGAAAAAAAGCAGACAAAAAGACATTGATCTGTCAGAGTTAACACCCATACTGGTAGCAGCAAAGAATGGAATTACCGAAATGGTTGAGGCAACCCTCAAGAGATATCCCATGGCCATGTATGACGTGGATAAAAACAAAAAGAACATAGTATTATTGACAGCGGAGCATAAGCAACCTTGTGTATATGAGCTCCTACTCTCACTCAAGGAAGAGAAAAGTATTATAGAAAGTATATTCGGTGAAGTGGATAATGAGGGGAATAGTGCATTGCATCTTGCAGCGAAGAGCAAAGATTTTACTTGGCCAGTTCCGGGAGCCTTATCCCAAATGCAATGGGAAATCAAATGGTATGAAGTAAGCGCCCAAAATGGCCAAGCTAAAGATGACTTTTATTTATCAATGATTCCTCCTATATTATATATTGGAAAATACTAAAATTACTACAAAATATTTATAAATGAATGATATTAAGGATGATAAAATTTTTACAAATACATAATTTTTATAACTAATGTGTCACTAATAAAAAAAAAATTAATTTAGACATTTTTAAATTATTTTTAGAAATCCACAAATTATACTCATTATTATATCGGTTTGTCAATATTATTCATTTATTATGCTGTTTAAATCCACCTATCATATTCATTGCCACAAGATAGAGTTCGTAAAGACTTATTAATTCCTTTACAAACTATTGTGACAATCATAATAAATATTTAATTACTTTTCTGTGTATTATAAATTTTACTATATTGAGCTTACAAACTGATATGTCACTAATCATGAAGAGGCAATTCAAATCTTCATTTAAGAGTCTTCTAAAAAAAAAACCTTCATTTAAGAGGTGGTTGAAGCCTATCAATCATATTTATTACTATTTTAATTTATAAGTTTTATGTAATAGAACTTGTAGTATGTTTAGCATTTTTCGGACTTTTTTGTGACTGGTGTCACATCAGTTTGTAAGTGCTTCCTTCGTCCCACTTTTTTTGTCTTCTATTCCATTTTGAGATGTCTCAAAATATTGTCATCTTTCTAAAAATAAAAGTTATTAATTTACTAATGTTCCTATTATACCCCTATTAATTTACTAATTCAATTTTTTGATAAATTTTTTTAAGGGTAGTTTTGGAAACTTATACATTTTTAAAAGGTAGACAAGACAATAAATGATGTTCCATTAAAAAGTTTGATTTTTCAAACAGGACAAAAAAAGTGGGACGGAGGGAGTATTATGTAGTAAAATTTTTAGTATTTTTAATATTACTCTCATAATATTTAGAGCAATGCTAGAGATATTATAAATTTTACAAACTGATATATAACTACTTAATAAAAAGAAAAAATAATTTTGATATTCATTTATTATATTCATAAATTATATTCATTGTTACATCAGTTGGTAGATGTTAAACTATAAAATTTTGTAGTAGCTTTAGTATTTTTCTTAGGTTTGGCTTGTTAGATCTTAACTAGGTTTACAGAATACTGTAATGAGGATGAGATAGACTATTTCTCAGCACTTGATTTTGTTACAAGTACACACAAAAAGCTTGTTGATCTTGGATGAATTATTAGCCCACCACTCAATCAGATTAGCATGTCGGAAATTATTGCAAACTATTGCAATGGGATCACCGATTGGACCTTGCTTTTAGAAAGAAACTAATGCATTCCTTAGTTTGTACTTTGTTCCATGCTTGGACTAAGGTTAATGCATGTATATGTTCATTTATGTAGTTACAGAACGCATTAGGTACTCTCCATTGGAAACAGATATGAAAGTATAACCTTCTTTTTATTTTGAAATGCATGCAGTACATAAAGAAATCATTATTGCAAAGAAGCTTTCCTTTTCTCAGCAACAATAATAGCCAAACCCCAGAGGAGGTCTTCACCAAGAACCACCAGAAACTTGTTGAACAGGGAGGGAATTGGCTAAACAACACATCGAATGCATGCTTAGTCGTAGCAGGTCTCTTTGTCACAAGTACCTTTTCCACCGCCACCAACATGCCTGAGGGTTTTGAAAGCAAAGTCAATAAGTCATCCAAAATTTACGCATGCTCATCCTTTGTGTCCTTCTACTCTTCACTCATAGCAGTTGTCATGTTCCTTGCAATTCCCACATCTGGGTGTAGGGAAAGAGATTTTCGCCACGCCTTACCACTGAAGCTTTCGTTGGGTTTAACAGCATTCTACATTTCCATAGCTTCTACCTTGGTATCCTTCACAACCGGACATTTCTTCATCTTTAGGAATCAACTAAAATTTGTGTCTTCCACCTCGTATATAGTGACTAACGTGCTAGTAACAGTGTCTTCTATGGCGGTGTTTCCACTCTACTTTCATTTGGTGTGGGCTACCTTCAAGAAGGTGCCACAGTGTAAATACAGGGTTAATATTCCTCGCCTGTTTTGGAAGATTAACTAGTATTTACATTCCTATCTTCAAGAGTTTGATGGCTCTGGTTATTGATTGATACATTTTCTCCAATAATATTGATACTAGACTTGTACTGTCTGTTCTATTTCAATAAAGCAAAACATATTTATCTGGGTGAATTGAATATTATCTACCTTTTTCATTAAGTTGTTGAACCACAATTTATCGTGGGGAGTTCAATTGGTTTGTATTTTTTATTTTTGATTATCATTATGAATTTGAATTTGAATGTTTTGAGTCAACTTTAATTATATATAGTTGTAGGAAATAAATTTTTTATAGAGTTTGAAACTTCATTTGAATTTGTTGGATTAGTTATTTTCTAAACAAATATGTTGATACTTTAACATGAAATTCCAATGTTCTTATCTTTTTTAGTAATCTCCCTAAGTTAGTTAGACATAGGACGTCTATAAATGAACCAGACTATTTATGGATAACTTGTGGTTGACTTAAGAAAATGTTTGTTTATGTTAGCGTATTTAGCAAACAAGCCAATCTCATACTCATGTTTAAGCGTAACTGCAAAATAAGTCAAGCTCAAACATAATAATGTGTTTGTAAAAAAATTTGTATGGATAAGACTTGATTTAATGTGCACATAAAAGCAAAAAGTATTTGAGCTCTGCATTTAACTATGTCAATCTCATTATATAGTGAGGAACAAAAATCGTTAGTGAGTTGATTGTCCACACTTGCGCCAGTTAGAGTACCTGAAGAATAAGTGAACAAAGAACCAACGAAGAATACCGGTGGGGTGCCGACCAAAATCTCTCCAAAGGTTAAGTAAGTGATATAAGAATCTCCCAGAACTCAAGAATGTGAGAGCTAGAAAATTTCACGTACTTTTAGGAAAAGGAGGTTTGGTGCTTATATAATGGTGCAGAGCTGACCAAGATCCCTTGAATTTATGCGTCTGCGAGGAAAACTTGGGACTGAAATCGAATAATCTTTTCCTTAATTTTCATAGAATTGAATGAGTTAGGCCCACTTTTGATTTGGACCATTGAGTTGCTTTCCAACACCCACTTGATTAAGGTGGGCCTTATAAACTTCGGCCTTGATGTTAAATTTGAAAAACGTGGTACAATGAGCAACATTTTGGCATCAGAATTTAATTTTTTACTCCTACTATTGTGTCGGTAGGAGTAAAAAAATTTAAGACCAACTCGTTCCAATGGTCTCACTCTATACATGAGATTCAAGTCACTTCGATGAGTTTTAAGGATAAAGCTCTAAATTTTTGTGTTACAATATTAATTGGACCATTGTTAAATTTTGCTAAATTATAAAGTTATCATTTCTAATTTGAATTTCTGCACATTTAATCTTGTATGATTTTCTAATTATCAAAAAAATAAACCTTGTATTATTTTCTACTTATTAGCTAGTAAATTCAAAAATATGTTTCGCACTTGTTTTATATTAAATAAATAAATAATCACACCCACCATTG
>JARYZH020000107.1:1552500-1579980 GCA_030021035.2 Notholithocarpus densiflorus
ATGAAGAAACAAAACTCTTATGCTTTACTCTCCAATTAAGGTTCAAGGACACTCTTTTGTGCTTATTTAATTTAAAAACAAGAAACAAAACCAAAGTTAAATATTCCTCACCAATATACATACATACATAATCAATACAATGTGCTACATTAGTGTACTATATATGTCTATACATGCAGTGTATGCATTTTTCAGCTCATTCTCACAAAGCTATAGCGTGAGAGAATTTCCTTCTAAATTGATGTCCTATATGAGTAGGGGAATTTGACTTTCCTTCCAAATTATAAAATTGTGCTTACAATCAGGATATGACTTTAAATTCTATCTTCTCAACTATAAAAAATTAAAATAAATAAATAAATCCAAATGGTAAACAAATTGAGAGAGAGAGGTTAATTATCAAGTCACACACCAAAATAATTTAAAAACTTAATAGCCCTTTAGATTAAAACATAAGTTGTTACACATGAAAATACAATAGAATTTCAGCCCAAAAAAAAAAAAAACAATAAATTGAGCTACTTATTCACCAAATACGTACTCCACAATCCATTTTTTCATACCCAATAAACTTGAGCATTATGCATGCATGAATTTATTCTTCAATGAATTCAACTGGTTCAAGCTTCGCAGGAGCAAGACTAGGATCAGCCAAAATAGCTACAAAATCCCCACTCTCATCTTCCAAATAAGCCTTCAAAAACGCCACAGCAATCCCACCTACACTCCTCCTCATGGGGTCTCTTGGACCCTTCCCATTCACACACATACAGCCACTCAATTCCCCAACAATACCCGATGGATCATCATTTAGCATGTCCATGTGACCATAGTCCTTAGCAACAAAATGTGCACATGGAGGCTTGCACTCATTGAAAAATTCGTCGTGGTTCAAACCCTCTGGAGCACATGGTGGTGATAAGCAATTCTTTTGCTCTGGACCCAACCCAGTGCCAATTACTGTAACTGGAATTGATAAGTTGAAAGATCTAGGAACATAGGTGAGAATATGGGGTTGGGTTCGGCAACATTTAGTACATCCAGCCACGGGGTCTATGCTTAGTAATACTGAAAATATTAAGGAAGTTTTGGCGTAACCCAGTGCTAGTGCAAATGCAGCTTTTCCACCTCTGCTGTGGCCTGCTAGAGCAAGCTTTTGTAGGTTTGCTTCAACATTTTCAGGAAGCTGAGGTTGAAGTCCACTTGATAACCAATCTTTCACTTTTGCTGCTGATTCAATTTCTTCGAGTCCACTCGATGGTATGTAGAGGTATAGCTTAAAAAGAAGATGACACAAACATGAATGAGAGAGAGTTCTGTAACAATTTCAAGAAGAATAACTTCTTGTGACCATTGAAATAACTCTAAAATGGCTTGTGGGAGATCCATTCTTTCCTTAAAATAGTTTACATTAGATAACCTAATTTCTTCACATTTCATACAATTTCCATGTCCTATACTAAAAAAATTAAAAATATATTCATCCATTTCCTGAATTGTGAATAAGTTTTTGGATAAATTATACTAACCTTCTTAAAGTTTGGGAGAATGTTAGAAACCTATACATATGTTCTTTTTTTGATAAACCATATTTCATCCCTCCAAGTTTTGATATAGATAATAGATACCCTCCTCCAACCTCTTCATTAATTACATGCCATTATAATAATAAAATCAAAACATGCTTTTTTTTAAAGTAAAATTTCATCAAAATGTTTATATAGTAAGAAAAATAAAATAAGAGTATCTTCAGGGAGTTTGTGTCATTTTTGAAAAATATTAGACAATTTTTGAATTTCCTCAAATCTCGATGATGGTTGATGTGATTTACCCTATAGTACTTTATATAAAACCATGATTAAATTAGCATTTTTAGTGTCTATTTGGAAACAGCTTATTTAACTGAAATTGAAAATTTTTTGTGGAAAGTACTGTATATAAAGCTAAAAGTAGTTGAAATAGTACAGTAGGACCCATGAATAGTACCAAAAAGTGCAATGAAACTCATGAATAATAGCAAAAATAAGCTAAATAGTAAAAAAAAATTAGTTTTTATAACCAATGCCAAACGCACACTTAATCCCTAAACTTTAATAAGGTTTTAATTATCCATTCTTTCCATTACTAATAACAATTTATTGATATGACAAATGTTTTTTTTTTTTTTTTTGGGCTATAAATGTTCTCAATGCATATGTTGCACGCTAGACTGCATGTCAGTATTACAATATCAAAATGTATGAAAACACATGAATTTAATATTCCATTTAAAAATATATATTTGTAGCCCCAAAACCTTAATTTATTGATCAGATCAGCATAAAGATATGGACAAGGAACAGTACGGATGATATTGACTTGTTTTTAAAATTTAAAAGGACCACAATATTTCTTTTCATAAAAAATAAAAAATAAAAAAGGACCACAATATTCCTTTATATAGCTTTGTCCTTTCTTTTGGTTAGTAAAATCTTTTATTTGTTAAGAAAAAAACCTCCACAATATTGAAAAGATTTTACTAATGTGTGCCATTAGGGCACACAAAATTTTTCATTTTTAGAAACAAAATTTTCGGAAATTGAAAAAGTATTGACAGCTTTTTCAATTTCTGAGAAAATATTTCCAAAAATAGAAAGCTTAATGTGTGCCCTTAAGGCACACATTAATCGGACCCATATTGAAAAATTCAATAATTCATAAATGATGAACTAACAATAGTTCATAGACCAAAATTGCATTTTAAACTGAAAACATTATATAAAATACAACAACTATGAAAGGGCGCCCTGTTATATATTTTTACTTAGTCATCTCATCAAACATCTCTTGTATAACAATGATTAACATATAAAATATCTTAAATTGGTACAAAAATTCAACCAATATATGTCAAAATAAGTGACGTCCTATCAAGAATGAAAAGTGCCCATAAGACCATAGTTTTGTCAATACAAGTACTATTCACAAAAATCTTAAAAGTGTCATTGACACAATTTTTATGGCTTGTTTGGATGGAGAGAGGAAAGAGGGAGAGTGGAGGGGAGTAGAGTAGAGTTGACTAAAAATAAGCTATTTTTGTGCTAAATCTACTTTGCTTTACTCTACTCCCCTCTCCTTCCTCAATCCAAACGAACCATTAGTTTATTTGTTTATTATACAACATTTTAAAACTTTTTTTTTTAATGTACAACATATTTTAAACAATATTTAGTAAATAAGTAAATAAAATTTTTATAAAAGTTAATATAAGGGAATTGTTTCACACCAAAAAAAAAAAAACAACAACAACAACAAAATTTCCCAATTTTGTAATCACAAGTAATAAGATAACAAGCATAAACATAAAAACGAGACACAAAAAAAAGGGAGAAAGATATTAGTTCAATTAATATTCTTAGTAAACTAAATTAGAAGAGTACAAATAGAAAGGAGAGAAAGAAAGTGATCCAAATCAATGTATAGCAAATAATTGGGATTCGAAATACCTGAGGAGCAACAACAATATAACCATGTGAGGAAATATGTTCAAGGAGTTGAGAGTAAAAGCAAGTCCGGAGGTAGAAGCCATGAAGAAACAAGATTACAGGGTATTGGCCACTAGTAGTTGGTGTAACAATTAGCAATGGCTTTGGAGGTGGACTACTACTGCTATCATCACCGTTTGATGTCTCCACTTTCTTGCTTGTGAAAGGAAGTTTTCCTTGATCAAAAACAGTAGTAGTTGTTGCCAAAGCTGGTTTACCTTCCAATTCTGCCATGGCTCTCACTCAGCGTTGTACCTTGTACGTGTTTTTCTTTGTGTATATGAGAGAGAGAGAGAGAGAGAGAGAGAGAGAGCTTGTGTTCTATAAAGTATGGAGAATCTTGGCTTCTTTTTTCTTCTTCTTCTTTTCTTCTCGCATGATGAAAATACTGTTAATGATTATAGTGTTATAAATGTGATGTTAGTTCAATCATTTTTACAATGTTAACAAGTTGCAAAAATATTAGAGATGACAATTCGTGTTCGCGTGTCGGGTATTCGACTATGCGTGTCGGGTAATCAAATTTTTATTTATTTATTTTATAATGGTCATCTATGCGTGTGTGGCTTAAGGCACACTGCCATAAAAACCATTAATGGACAGGCCAATACAAGAACCACTCCACAAACAATGACGAATCATTGCTACTGCCTAAGATCCTTGAAGAGTCGCTAAAAACCTTCGTGGTCTCTCTCTCTCTCATCCAAATCCGGATTTTTTTTTTCTTTTTTTGGTGATTTGTAAGCCAATTTTGCTAATTGTGTTGCTCAATTGCTGGTTTGTGTGTGGTGGAGGGTTTAGCCAATTGTGAGGGTTTGGATGTTTGGCAGTCAATGGTGCGTGTGATTATTATTTATTTAATATAAAACAAGTGCGAAACATATTTTTGAATTTGCTAGCTAGTAAGTAGAAAATAATGCAAGGTTTATGTTTTTGATAATTAGAAAATCATACAAGATTAAATGTGCAGAAATTCAAATTAGAAATGATAACCTTATAATTTAGCAAAATTTAACAATGGTCCAATTAATATTGTAACACAAAAATTTAGAGCTTTATCCTTAAAACTCATCGAAGTGACTTGAATCTCATGTATAGAGTGAGACCATTGGAACGAGTTGGTCTTAAATTTTTTTACTCCTACCGACACAATAGTAGGAGTAAAATATTAAATTCTGATGCCAAAATGTTGCTCATGTACCACGTTTTTCAAATGTTACATCAAGGCCGAAGTTTATAAGGCCCACCTTAATCAAGTGGGTGTTGGAAAGCAACTCAATGGTCCAAATCAAAAGTGGGCCTAACTCATTCAATTCTATGAAAATTAAGGAGAAGATTATTCGATTTCAGTCCCAAGTTTTCGTTGCAGACGCATAATATCAGGCACTTATGATATGATCCGACCAATCCGCGCAATACAGGAGGGATCGAGTATGGAGTAAGAAATTTTTGTCATCCCACATATTTGAGCATTAAAAAATAAAAATTGCTTTTTTTTTTTTTTTGATATAAGATAAAAGTTCTACTTGATAGGGGTATTTTTGTCTAAGAAAGTCTTTTTGGCACTTTGACCCGTTAGGATGAAATGCCTTGTGTCACGCCCCAAATCCAAAAGTGTTCAAAGCAGGAAATACCAAGTCTTAGAGAGATATTGTAGGGAATTTTTTTTTTTGATAAAGATAAATAAACATTGTGAACTCTCCACAATATAAGTCATAGCTATATGAAACATTTACAAACAATACAAATAACAAATGATGCCTCCAAATATGAATGAAATTTGAAAACTCCAAATGGATCAACATATAATCACAATTCTTCCTAGGATAGGCATCCTCAACGACAGAATCTAGGCCTACTATGCCCAAGGCTAACAAATCTCAAGAGCCTAACCTCCGATAGAATTAGCTATGGCCTCGATAAATTTAGTAAGTTGAGTCACCAACCAATCATAGCATAAATCTCTCAATTAGCATAATGCTCCAGACACCACCAATAAAACAAGCTCCATGCCTGACGTATAGCAAATTTATCTGAAAAACTGTTGGAGAGTGGAATGAGCTAAAGCCAGGTAAGTAGAATAATTAATGGAGGTGAGGGAAATGCAAGTTTCATTTTCAATAATAATAATATGACAAGAATGATTAAATAATGAAATACAAAATTTCTCAAAGTAATTACCTTGAAACTATATACTAGAATCTGTGAGCACCAACAATATAATTTCCAAAGCCATAATATCTAATATAAGGTAAATTATCACAAATATACCACACTACCACATAGACCAGTCAAGGGATTCACCCATTCACAATTGGCATGATATTGTCATCTCTGGTATGCAGTCTCTTGGCCCCATGGACAGCAACCTCACTCATACCCTCAAGGTTTTTCTCTCCCCCCATGGGCAGCAGAGAGAGCGCGTCAAATAGGACCTCTCTTGCATGTAGTCTCTTGGCCCCATGGGCAGCAACCTCACTCACACACAATCAAGGAACCTCTTCCCCCCACGGGCAGCAAGGAAGAACACGTCATCCAAAGTGAAAGGGCACTGATCTGGATTTGATTCTGTTGTCACAAAGACTATGGAAACCAAATCGGGTGATCACCGGGAAATCACACATGGCATGGTGTCAAAACCACATAAAGCTCACAGGTTAAATGTACTTTCAAATACATAGTTTATATCCAAGTAATTTCAAAAAGACCTTAAATAATCTATCTTCCACAAAGTTTGTAAGGTTTTTTTTAACTTCATTCTTGTCAAAAAGATTTTCTATCAATTTTCCAAGTAACAAGACAAGATAAGCATCTTTAAATTTTTCAATATACTATAAAATTAATGAATTCCTCATCAAAGATTAAATAAAAGATGCTCATATTTTACATGTCAACAATTCATGCATTTCCCCAAATGCAATACCAAATATGATGCATTTTCATATATATATATATATATATATATAAATATAAATATAAATATATATATATATATATATATTAAGGTTACGACACAATAGTTTTTAGGAAAATATAGTTTCCATAGGTAGCTTCCAAAAGCCTGTTTAACCCAAAAACAACATTTACGCAACATGATTATTTTTCAAAATCCCATTAAAAAGCTACTTACCTCAGCAGTCCAATCCAAATTTACCTCAACCGGGCACCGCATTCAACCAATCAAGTTACTAGTTCCATCACTAAGTACCTTGGAACCTAGAAACACAAGTATCAAGCCTATTAATAACAAGGCTTACAACAAAATTACGCTATCAAATTTGTCTCCATAAATCGGAAAGGATTCCCTCAAAAATCAAACCTAAGGCCCTAAAGCCTAGCTTGACCATCCCAAGACAAGTACCCCTACCTAAATGGGAACCAAACAAGCATACAAGAAACTCATAAGACTACAACACAACCAAAGCCTTTAATTTCCCTTCAGCAAACAATGTGCATTTACCAACTTGATACAACGTATGTCACTACCAAACCATGATAAAATTAGCCAAAGTAAAACATTTGTCAAAGAAAGCACATATGAACTTACAAGCTAAACCACACAAATAAAAGCTTGGAGTAAATTCCTTAAAGTCTCAGCATCCTAATCACACTTTCAGATAACTTCCAACAGGTCAACCCTTTTTATAAAATTCGTTTCGTCCACTTAGTGTTATCCAAAAAGATTGAAATTGAATAGGGAGAAACCCTTATATGTCTAGTATATACCACCACAAATTCAGCTCAAAATGATTTTTCTATAATGTATTAAAAATCACGTAATGCAATTTACTCAAATCTATCAGGGACAAATTCACAGTCCCAAAAGAAAATTACTATAATTTTAGTACCATTCCAAAAGCTTTGAGACTTGATTAACCTTAAAGTTACATGTGTTAACACACAAACAACTAGGATTACAACCCATAACCTAATATAACAACCATCACAACACAAGTCAAGAAATTCAATCCTATAATTCATATAGGCAATTCATCAAACACTTGGTAAGCAAAAGACAATTGCTCACATTACTTGCACAAATATATAGTTAACACCACAATCACAACCACATATGCCAAAGACATTTCAAAATGCAAGGAAACCTTCTTTCAAAAATTAACCCCAATCTCCCATATAAATCAAAAACCCAAATGATTTATCAAGAAACCCAACTCACATGGTTGCCAAACAATAAATCCATATCACCCCATTAAATTAAAAACCTCCAATCAGGTCTTAAATGTCCCAACAAACACAGTAAAACAACCCCTAAAACAAAACCCACACAACAAAGAGCAATATTAACAATATAGGATAAAACTCAAAGATATTAGAAGGTGGGTCATGGAGATTTTACCTTACATTCATGTTGATTGAAGACAAACCATGGAGAAGAGTTTGATGACCGAAATTTTAGAAGCTAACCTAGAGACCAAGAGGGAGGAGAGATTCAGGAGAGCGAGGCAGAAGGATTTGTGTGTTTATGTTTGTGTTTTGAGTGTGAAAGAAGAGGGGCAGCCGGTTAAGAGGGAGAGAGATATTTGTGAGGATGTATGGTTGAGAATAAATGGGTAGGTGGGGGGTGTCATGTGTGGGTCTAAAAATCTGACCTTTTTTTTTGTGTGGTAAAGGTTGGGGTGTTACACCTTGTCTTTGGCCCATCAGGATAAATGCCTCCTCCAATGGGACCTACCAACCAAGGATCCGTCGGGATAAATGCCTCATTCGATCCCTTAAAGTCCTGACGGATCGACGTTCCACTCAACTCGAAGACTCATCGGGTAGTATATGTATATGCCCGACTGACAATTCACACCTCATCATACCGACGATTAAGTACACTGGGTCTTGCAAGCCTTTATGTATTCTCCATGCATGTGTCCCTATATGGTAATAACTTGCACACCACGCCCAAAAACCCTACTACACGTTTGTATCTTCCCTATATGAAAAGAGAAGCCCTAAGATCTCAAAACCTTAACTCCAAATCTCCTCTACAAGAAAAGCTCCTACATTTAAGGGATCTTGGTCAGCTTTACACCACTATATAAACACCAAACGTCCTTTTTCTTAAGGTACGTGAAATTTCCTAACTCTCACATTCTTGAGTTCTAGGAGATTCTTCTATCATTGACTTAACCTTCAGATGATCTTTGGCCAGCACCGCATCGGTGTTCTTCATTGGTTCTTTGTTCCCTTATTCTTCAAGTGCCTTAATTGGTGCAAGTGTGGACAATCAACTCACTGACGATTTTTGTTCCTCACTATATAATGAGATTGACATAGTTAAATGCAGAGCTCAAATACTTTTTGCTTTTATGTACACATTAAATCAAGTCTTATCCATACAAATTTGTTTACGAACACATTATTATGTTTGAGTTTGACTTATTTTATAGTACACGCTTAAACATGAGTATGAGACTAGCGTGTTTGCTAAATAAGCTAACATAAACAAACATTTTCTTAAGTCAACCTCAAGTTATCCTTAAATTAGTCTGGTTCATTTATAGACGTCCTATGTTTAACTAACTTAGGGAGATTACTAAAAAAGATGAGAACATTGGTTAATTCATCAACATATTTGTTTAGACAATAACTAATCCAACAAATTTAAATGAAATTACAAACTCTATAAAATTTTTATTTCCTACAACTATATATAATTAAAGTTGACTCAAAACATTCAAAATCAAATTCATAATGATAATAAAAAATAAAACATGAAGACCAATTGAACTCCCCACGATAAATTGTGGTTCAACAACTTAATTAAGAAGGTAGATAATATTCAATTCACCCAGATATATATGTTTTGCTTTATTGAAATAGAACACACAGTACAAGTCTAGTATCAATATTATTGGAGAAAGTGTATCAATCAATAACTTAAGCCATTAGATTCTTGAAGATAGGAATGTATATACTAGTTAATATTCCAAAAACCAACGAGGAATAGTAACCCTGTATTTACATTAAGGCACCTTCTTGAAGGTAGCCCAAACCAAATGAAAGTAGAGTGGAAACACTGCCATAGAAGACACTGTTACTAGCACGTTGGTCACTATATACGAGGTGGAAGACACAAATTTTAGTTGATTCCTAAAGATGAAGAAATGTCCGGTTGTGAAGGATACCAAGGTAGAAGCTATGGAAATATAGAATGCTGTTAAACCTAGTAAAAGCTTCAGTGGTAAGGCGTGGCGGAAATCTCTTTCTCTACACCCAGATGTGGGAATTGCAAGGAACATGACAACTGCTATGAGTGAAGAGTAGAAGGACACAAAGGATGAGCATGCGTAAATTTTGGATGACTTATTGACTTTGCTTTCAAAACCCTCAGGCACGTTGGTTGCAGTGGAAAAGGTACTTGTGACAAAGAGACCTGCTACGACTGAGCATGCATTCGATGTGCTAATTAGCCAGCTTCCTCCTTGTTTAACATGATTCTGGTGATTTTTGGTGAAGACCTCCTCTGGGGTTTGGCTATTATTGTTGTGGAGAAAATGGAAGCTTCTTTGCAATAATGATTTCTTTATGTATTACATGCATTTCGAAATAAAAAGAAGGTTATACTTTCATGTCTATTTCCGATGGAGAGGACCTAATGCATTTTGTTACTACATAAATGAACATATACATGCATTAACCTTAGTCCAAGCATGGTACAAAGTACAAACTAAGGTATGCATTAGTTTCTTTCTAAAAGCAAGGTCCAATCGGTGACCCCATTGTAACAATTTGCAGTAGTTTCCGACATGCTGATCGATCGGATTGAGTGGTGGGTTGATAATTCATCCAAGATCGACAAGCTTTTTATGTGTACGTGTAACAAAATTAAGTGCTAAGAAATAGTCTATCTCATCCTCGACATAGTATTTTGTAAACCTAGTTAAGATCTAACAAGCTAAATTTAAGAAAAATACTAAAGCTACTACAAATTTTATAGTTTAACATCTCCAAACTAATGTAACAACGAATATAATTTGTGAATGCTAAAAATACTAAAATTTTTACTATATAACACTTACAAATTGATATGACACCAATCACAAAAAAGTCTGAAAAATACTAAACATACTACAAGTTTTATTATATAAAACTTATAAACTAATATAGTAATAAATATGATTGATGGGCTTCAACCACCTCTTAAATGATGATTTTTTTATTTTTTATTTTTAGAAGACTCTTAAATGAAGATTTGAATTGCCTCTTCATGATTAGTGACACATTAATTTGTAAGCTCAACGTAGTAAAATTTATAGTATCCATAACACTACAAAAAAGTAATTATATATTTACTACGATTATCACAATAGTTTGTAAAAGAATTACTAAGTCTTTACAAACTCTATCTTGTGGCAATGAATATAAAAGATGAATTTCAAAAGCATAATGAATGAATAACATTGGCAAACCGATATAAATAATGAGTATAATTTGTGGATTTCTAAAAATAATAAAAGCATGTCACTCATTAGTGACACATTAGTTATAAAAATTATGTATTTGTAAAAAATTTAGCATCCATAATATCACTCATTTATAAATATTTTGTAGTAATTTTAGTATTTTCCAATATATAGTATAGGAGGAATCAATGATAAATAGAAGTCCTCTTTAGCTTGGCCATTCTGGGCTCTTACCTCATACCATTTGATTTCCCATTGCATTTGGGATAAGGCTCCTGGAACTGGCCAACTAAAATCTATGCTCTTCGCTGCAAGATGCAATGCACTATTCCCCTCATTATCCACTTCACTGAATATACTTTCTTTAATAATTTTCTCTTCCTTGAGTGAGAGTAGGAGCTCATATACACAAGGTTGCTTATGCTCCGCTGTCAATAATACTATGTTCTTTTGGTTTTTATCCACGTCATACATGGCCATGAGATATCTCTTGAGGGTTGCCTTAACCATTTCAGTAATTCCATTCTTTGCTGCTACTAGTATGGGTGTTAACTCTGACAGATCAATGTCTTTTTGTCTGCTTCTTTTCTTCTTTTTTTGGTAGAATCTTGTATGTTTGTTGCCTTTGACTGATCACTATCTTCCTTTTTCTTTTTTTCCTCTGTCGTTGCACAAGACAATAAATTCTACTTAGTTTTATACAAAACTATTATCATTTCCTTTTCTGTGAGAATAAAATATATTGTGCAGGTGCAACATATTTAATTAATTATTTTATTTTTAAGAAAAATACATAATTTTCTCTACCCTGCATAAGAAAGGGGGGGTGGTTGGAGGGGGAGGGGAAGAGAAAAGTAGGGAGGGGAATGATTACACCTTTCATTTTTTTGGATATTCATATTCTAAAATGGAAAAATTTTGATAGATAAATCATGTTCAACCCTATTGAAGCAAAATAAGAGTAATGGGGAATGAACTTACCTTGCCTGGGCATCACAGGTTGTGAGCTTTTGACAGGCTCTTCAGTATCTAAAACAACAACAATATTGAATTGAAATTGATAGAATCTCTTTAGAACATAATAATAAACACTCAAAGATAATGTACATATAAATATATATATATATTTTTAAAAGGTTTAGAAGCAAGATTGAAAATGAATTCTCTATGAAACTGACTACTACAAAAAGACTATGGAGACTAAAAAATGTGCTAGTGTGTTGGTGTGATGAATATTAGAGAAAGCAAGAGAGTTTTTGTGATAATAATAGCTAAATTTCTTACTCTCTAGAAAATAATTTGGATTTGAGGCATGTAGTGGATATTTATAAGCTCAAATTACAATTGTTTTGGTTTGTAAAGGGTTCTATAGCTTTCTAGACAATTGGGTGGAACCATTTTGAGGTTTGTAAAGGGTTCTATAGCTTTCTAGAGATTGAACCTTTTTGAGGCTTATTTATGGACAAATAAATTTTTTGGAGCATTTTTCATACTCTTGCAAATGCATATGCATTACATGACACATTGACAACATTGTTTCTCTAATGTCAAATAGACATATCTTACTCATTTTAAATCAAAATTATGTCAAATTTGTGTTTATTTTGAAGTCTTGGATGACTATGTTCCAATGAAGCAAGGTTCACTCAAAAAATCATTATAATTAAAAGATATGGTCAATTGAGTGAGCAGCCATCATTTTTCACCATCACCTATTAAGCAGTTTTGAGCATTGTTGATTTGTGATTACTTTCAAACTATATCGAAAATACCTCAATCATCCATGAGTGACAATTTCAATCTCCTCCTTGGGGGCATAAATTAAGATTAATAACTGGTACAAAATTAGGTATTTATAACTTTTGACTACACTTACAACTAAAAGTGGAGTCAAAAGTCTTAAAATAAGAACTATTTTGCAAATTAATAAATTTTAGTCAAAAGACATGTAAATGTAAATTTTAGTCCAAGCAAGAGAAGATAGAAACATGGGTTCAGCGAAAGGTGTATACTGTGTAGTGTATAGATGAGAATGTGGGTCTATCTCTCCTGCAAGGGATAATGGTTTGGAATATCCATCCTTTCCACAGGGAAAAAAAAATAGCTATATCCCATCCACAAGGGATATAAGTTTGGAATATTTATCCCTCCCGCAAGGGATAAAGGAGCATTACTTCCTACAATAGAATTTTGGAGGCCACCCAATGGGTAGGAATTTATGCCGATGAGAAGACCACTCGCCATGTGAGAATTTACGTCAAGAAAAGGGTATTCACTAATGTAAGAAGTTACACCAAAAAAGACCACTTGCTATGCAATAATTTACGTCATGGAAAAGACCACTCATTATGTGAGCATCTACACACAGAAAATGACCCCTCGCTATGTGAGTTTACTTCACAAAAAAGGTTATTGACTACATGAGAAATTACAATAGAAAATACCTACTCCTGCATGAGAATTTACTTTAAGAAAAAGGCCACCCAAAGGAAATTACAACGAAAAAGACCTACTCGCCCTACATCCATCATTGGTCCTCATAACAATGTGGTTTCTTATCATCATTTATAACTTTTTTTTATAGAAGAATTATCATTTATAACTAGAGTAATGCTATAGACACAATAATTTACATAACAATTTTCACAATAGCTGGATTTACAGAGTTTTATTAATTTCTATAACAATTTACATAACAATTTTCACAATAGTTCGATTTACAAAGTTTTATTAGTTCTTGTCTAGACTCATTAATAATATCACTTTATTATCTACCATTAGTAACAATAGTAACAAGTCAGTTGTGAAATATTTGTAGCCCTAGATTTATAACTAATGGCGTTGGACTTGTAATGGGCTGAGTTAGATTTTGGGCTTTGTGTTTCCAATATGATACATAAAGTGAGCTAGTTGAAACCAGGCCACAGTCGTAATCCATTGGCACTAATGGCCTACTATGCTTGAATCCTTAGGCCCACGCCCCGCGGGCTTTCTCACAAGGCAACCCTTCCACTACTAAATCGTCGTCCAAGTTGGCCATGCACGTAGTTGAGGAATTAGAAACAACACCACTGCACGTGTTATCTATTTATCTCCTAGATTTTGGTTACTTTAGGGTAATTATTGGTTTATTATATTTTATGTAAATCTTATATTGCAAAATGTAAACTAAATAAATTTGTACAATACATATTTGTAAAAAGTATACAATGTTGTACACATATGTTTGTTGTACAATGTAAATTTTACATTGTTACTACATTGAAAACTAAGAATTTTCCTTTATTTAAATAAGTTTACTTTACAAATAAATTTACTTTCCAATTAATATTATTACCAATTTTAGGGTTTTTGATTAAGAAATTAAATATTAGTTATGTAAAGTCATAAACTATAATTATTTAAATAAATCATAATAAGTAAATAATTCGAACGCGATGAAATATACAAATTAATAAATAAATTGTGTAATTGATTATCTCTTGAAAAATATTAAGGCTGAATTAGATGATTACCTTTTCCATGGTCTTTATTTAAGCTGGATAGAGTACGCAGATACTTCTCAGGTAAATTGCATTCAGTTTTTATGAAACCATAAGGGTTCCACTCATCAACTTTTTCAGATTTTGCATGCTCATGTATCACTGGATCATAGGACGAAAGCAAAGGTATGTCTTTTGAAAATCGATACATTGAAGTTTTCTTCAGCAATTCGTTAATGATCAGAATAGACCATTCATTCCTCTCCTTCGTCGTCCTTACCTTTGTTACCATCTCTGGAGCTCCTAAAGATCCATACCACCAATAATGTTACCAATTAAATCTGACATACAGATATTTGTTAAGTAATTGAATAATGAAAATACTAAAGTCATAACTAATTTTATAATAAAAGATTTACAAATTAATGTAACAATGAACGTGGTTGATATGACATCAACAACAATTATAATAAATTTCAGAATTACTTTTTTATTGTATGCTTAAAAAATGATAAGCCATTTTTGTAGAAAAACTTATGTACTAAAATTTTTAGTAATTGGAGAATTACTAATTCAATAATAGATAGATATTTTGGACATATATATAAAGGAAAACAATAAGTATAAAGTTAATTAAAAGATGGACAGACATAGCAATGTTTACTTTACTGTCTAAGCTACAGGTAGTTAAGTTAACACTAAAAGAACTAAGCAACAAGTGTTGTACTTAAGCTTATAATGTGGAGTTAGTTAGTCCAGGTATGATAGTTGTTAGGAGTTAGTTTTTAATTTCCCATTTTTCAACAACAAGAAACTTTACCAGTTAAGCTAACTGTAACTCATAATATAATTTACTTCTCAACTTATGCACAATTGCACATAGTGAAATTTTCTCTCTAGCCAAGCAAAGACTTTCTTGTGTGAATAATGAATTTCACAACTTCCTGGAGTGACAAATTGTTAATGGTGGATATTAAAATAGTGTCGGTAGACTTATGTGAAAACTAATAATAATATGACAACTCAACCGATATAAAATTTGTTGTGAAATCTATTCTATATGTACATAGCTGGAATTACACAAAGGAAATATATATAACAGAGAATAATGGACCGCGTATAAGTACCAAGTATTATGAGCACAGCCTTGCAGAAAATTTTTACAAACTCAAAGCAGGTTCTGTAATTAGGTGGAAGTTGTAATTGATGCCTTTCAACTCGATAGGGTGATGGGTCTCCTACAGCACAAAATTAAGAATGAGAAAATATAAATTGATCCATATTAATCCATTTAATAATATCATTCTCTTGAATAGACCAGTAGCAACAAGCTCAAGGCAAATCACTGAAATAGTGAAATGTATTTGTGTGCTAGCTTCTCAAACTTATATTTTTTTTCTACTCATGCTTCTCTGACTTCGTAAACAGACTCATACAATTAGCGAACATTTTTTTTTTCTTATAACATATTATGGTGTGAACATTAATTTCTCGCTTTGAAATCTACCTCCGTGGGTAACGTGGTCGGGTCTTACAGAGCTCTCTATATCAGCTTCCTTCCTTGTGGTTTTTCTAAAAATTGCTGAAAAATGAAAAAGAGCTTAGTTATAAAGTATATCTCAAATCAAAGTCTTCATATTCCCTTTTTTCACATGAATAATATATTCTATTATAAATTTAATTAGTAGAATCTATTATTACGTGAGAAAAGAGGAAATTTCATATCACTGTGCTCCTAGTGTACTAAGCTTACAAAGACAATAAAACAGAAATATACATGGCACTGCCTCGAATACTAGTTTTACAAACTCAAAGCAGGTTCTGTAATAAGGTGGAAGTTGTAACTTATCCCATAGAGCTCCGTTGGATCCTATACACAAAGACAATTAATCAATATCAATCATTGTCTTGACCAATAACAATAGAAGCTCAAGTCATGACATAAAAATAAAAAATAAAAAAATCCCTTAGCTTTTATCACTAGCTATTTGAACACACTAATGTTAGTTTACCTTTTTTTTTTTTTTTTTGGTAACACATTGTGATGTGTGTGTGTGTGAACATTTCTCACTTTGGTGTCTACCTCCATGGATATCTTGTGATCTTAATTGCTTCTTTTCTGCTATTCCTCCGATAATTGCTGAAATGAAAGCAGCTAAGTCACATACCACATTGTAAATGAATTTTTGATGCCACAAGATGATGAAGATAGATCGGGTCACATACCACAAGGAAACAGAGTATAATCTTCTGTACTCTTGTTGCACTATTTTTTGGTGATTTCTTATAGGAGATTGTTAATCATACGTGAAATTTTTTGCCTTCGTTAGAGAAAATGAAGAACAATTAAAATATATGACTCACTCTAACATCAATGTATTTGTCCTTGTATCACTTCATTCCACTCTTTATAAGTAAGAATGTAAGATAACGACATTGTTGTTGCAGAAAACCTCGACAGATCTGAGATCTCCCAAGTATACCTAATTTCAAATGGCCAAACTAACATTTTATCTATATTGCCTTACTGACCATTGTGCTACATGTTATATTCATAGCTTCCATTGTTTACATAACCACTTTTAAATTTTTATCATTTAAGTCACTTAATCCAAAACACAATTCCATCCAAGCTCTTTGTGCCTTCCAAATATCTGACAATTTGCATCACTGCTTGCCACTGAGCTTTACCTAGTCCAGAGGATCTTACAGATATGCATAATAATTAACCCGTGAGATAATCTCTCCGATTAACAATGGATACAGACATAAAGTAACGGTTAATTGGAAATAAATGTAACTAAAAATTCTACGAACTTGAATTCTAGAAGGGTTGATAATTTAATTCGGTGACACTAATCATTTTCTTCTTTAAACTGATTTGTAATCCGATATTAAAAGAGGGAGTGGGTAGAAGAAAATGAAAAAAAGAGAGGACAAAATAGTGATTTGATGTTTATTTATTTGATCTTTAGATTTTTACAGTATACTCACAGTGATAGATGATATTTTCAAACCATCAAAGATTGCTGCCACTTTTGAAGGCGGAAGGCTTATTTGCTAGGAGATGGAAAGGGGTTATGCGTTTATTATTGGTAAAATCTACCAGATCTCCATACAAGCCAAGTATTTTATAGGACAATTCTGCCAAGCACATAACCAAATGTGACTTAATGATTCTTTTATCTGATTCTAAATAATAATAACAATAACAATAACAACAACAAATTTATTCGACAGAGTAAGGGTGTGTTTGAGATTCGGTTATTTTGTTGAAATTGAAAACTTTTTGTTGAAAGTACTGTAGATAAAAGTAAAAGTCAGTTGAAATAGTACAATAAGACTCATGAATAGTATCAAAAAGTGCAGTGGGGCCCATGAATAGTAGCAAAAATAAACTGAATAATAAAATAAGCTAGTTTTTTAATTTAGAGTCAAACGCACACTAAAAATCCACTTCCATGCTATCAAAAACAATAATTATAATTTTCTTTCAAAACTCAAATGAAATTCAAGTAGTTGATGAATAAAACAGTTATATATATATATATATGTTTGTTTTTAGACCCCTTAAAACACAACTGAATTAACTTAGTAAATTAGCCAAGTGATTACTTAGTCCAAATTATAGATCTAGGTTAACACAATCATATAATCATATCAATGTAAAGTGTGAAATATAAAGAACACAGAAATATGATGACCCAGGAAACCAAACTGATAAAAACCTAGGGAGGATTTAATCTAGCTATCCTCAAGGTAAACCTGAATCCACTATGAAAGAATCGAAGTTTTACAATAGCGACTTAAACCACTAACATCCTATTGCTACCCACCAGTAGAAAACTTACTGACACGACCACGTGCAAGCTCCGAGACCACGGACTCCTTCTTTCTTGGATTCTCCAGCAAGTACAAGCACTCCTGGTTGTGTATCTTTAAGTTTTTATTGCAAAAACTGAATGATCATCAAGCTCTCAATGAAATCTCCTTCTTGATAATCCTAAGCATGTGTGAAGGCAACCACCTCTCAAATCTCACAAGAGATTCACACACACAGCAAAATAGAGCAACCACAAAAACGTGGCTAAGGTTTCCCTTTTATACCTAGGGCAAAACATAAAACCCTACACGTCATATGGGCTTAGGGCTGAGTTGGAAAATTCTACAGAAAAACATTTTGGCCGACTTTCAATCGATCGATCGAGCTAGTCAGAATTGCACACTCAATTCTGCAGTTAACTCGATTCCAACTTTACACAAAAGACCTATACTTCGAGCAAGTCTAAACAAGACTAACAACTGTTTTGATCATGGTTTGCTAACATTACAAAATAAAGTTCTAATACATTAGTTCCTAAGACCTTAGAACCTAACAAACTCCCTCTTTGGCAATCTGTGACAAAACACAAACACAATGCTCAAAGTTACAAGTAAAAGCCCTTTACAAAAATAATACCCATTACAAAATAATCCAACCTAACTACTATCCATCAGTTGCAAGTGTAGACAGCAGCATGACTGAATCAACCTGTATTTTTTCTGAAATATTCAACAAACACATAAACGCATGTGTGGAAAATACAAATAAAACAAAAATAAATTCTTTATTTCACAAAACACAAAATAAAGACATATATCATGAATAACTCATAAATATAAATTAATAAGCAATATATAATAATCAATTCACCTAGATAAATATGTTTTACATTATTGATAGAAAACATAAACAATACAAGTCCAATATCAATCTTATCGGAAAAAGAGCAAACGAGTTTATCAATCAATAACCTGAACCATCATACTCTTAATGAAGAAGATATAGGAATGTAAATACTAGTTAATCTTCCAAAAAAAGCAGTTAGGTAGAGTCACTCTGTAACTACGTTGTGGCACCTTCTTGAAGGTTGCCCACACCAAATGAAAGTATAGCGGAAATTGGGTGAGAGAAATGAATGCTATAAGCAGAAGGCAGGCCAGCACATACGAGGAAGCTTTGCCCTCGCAAAAATTCAAATATCGTCGCAAAAGGTTATTAGCGAGGATAAATGGCCCTCGAAGGCCATCGCATTTACTCTTGTTGCTAAAAAAGATTTTGTGACCATACCTTTACAAATAGATAATTTACGAGGACAATCCACCGTCGTTACAGAACAAATCCGTCACAAATATATTACCAAACAGCGAGAAAAGTCGACGACTTATTTTTAGCAAGGGAAAGCAGTCATCGTTAACAACTATTTGTGAGGACCTTTATACCCTCACAATTAGTTATTTGCACTACAAAAAAACTATACTATTGCAGCGGGCCAAAAATGCTGCTATAGGTCTTCAATTATATTAAAATGTTAGTCCTTCAACGACAGTTTTTGCCCGCCACTATAGGTGATTTTTTTTTTTTTTCCCTCCGGAGTTCTAAACCCACATATCTATTACAAATAACCTATAATAATTTTAGCTCCACTAAGACAATACCACAAATGTAACTAGATAACACCACAAATGTCTCCAAACTAACATTTAACATAGAAATATATTATCAAATACATAACATTGTCTATAACCATTATCGAAGTTCCAAAGTATTTAAACAAATCCTTCAACACTTCCAAAAAATGCAGTTGTTTAAATGTGGTTCTTTGTACACAAAAAGCCATCAAAAAATTATAGCATCTTCAGTATTGTAGCACCATCATTAGTAATTGTCACGTCTCCAATATCATCAACGAGCATCTAAAACCATCAACCAAAAAGCAAATCAAAATTATACCCTTTGGCAGAACCACATAGTCCAAATAAACCACCTGTAAACGAATGAAATTTTAATTAAAAAGAAAGAAAAAAAAAATCATTGTGGTGCTTTGAAATCATAGATTGAAAAGTATAATTGTTACCATTCAAGCATTTTCTCAATGGTGATAGCTTGACCAAGTTGAGAGAATATCAAACATGGAAGTAAAACCAAGTTGAGAGAATATCAAACATGGAAGTAAAAGTGGAAAGACCAACTGCATTACACAAATAATGGGTACAGTGATTTATGGTGCTCAAATTTGCTAATAGGTAAATCTAAGATGCAGAGTAAGTTAACAATAAGTGAGTATCAGCATGACATATTCAACAACAACAACAACAGCAACAAGAAGCTTTAGTCTCAAAATTTTGGAGTCGACAAGTATTACCCCATTTAAAAGTTTCCTTCCACTAGCAGGCAAAATGTTGACATACTTGGAAGCCATAAGGAATCCCAAAAAGCACATTGTGAAGACCTTTGCTAGTCTAGCCTAGTCACGAAAAATAGAATATTGTAAATGAACAACTTGAACACACCAAACTCATAATTTTATAATAACACAACCAAAGACTCAAACTAAGAAAATACAAAGGAAGAGATAGATTGCATTAGAACATAATGAAAAGGTAAAGAACCCCTATTCTCCACAAAACCCTAACATTTTGGTATTGGATAGAGGAAAACAGAGCATTTTTCCAAGTCCCCAAAATGGGCAGATGGAAAAGAAGACAACGAAAGGTCAAGGTTTTTCTTTTTCAATTTTTTTTAAATACATTAAAGTATTGCAAGCATATGTAACCAAGTGGAGAAAAAAATGAGCATCTTCAATTCTCTTAAGGCATATGTGTACGGTGGAATTCTTAAAACAAAGAACAAGAAGCAACAAGTTGAAAAAAAAAAAATGAAAGAAGGAAGAAGACCACATCATGAAAAATAGAAGAAAAAGAAGAAACAATGGCACAAATGAGAATAGGACAATACCTTTCAGTTGGCCTTCACGTGGAGACAGCTCCAGACCTGCACAAATCAAAAACCCACTTGGTCAAAATGTTGTTTGGAGGAAAGGGGCAAGAGCCATAAGAGATTGTGAAAAAAAAAAAAAAAAAACCCAAATCTTTAATCATTCTCATCCTTACTAACAATATAAATACTCAAAAATAATCTTCACTATTATTTTGGTGGATTGATAATAATAGATGGCTTGAAAGAGGGACGAAGGAGAAATAAGGGAAAGCTACTTGTTTATGAGTGGCATTTCATAGTGTTTCCAACAGAGAAGTCAGGATTCAAACCCTATGTATGCATTTGGAAATTACAATGCACCAAGTACCAATTTTACAGCAAAACATTAATTTTATGGATCTCAAGCGTTGCGCTACCCTAGAGCATAACCATAGGAACACAAGACAAATATATACATAGTAAAAAAAAAAAGCATACATATATATATGCTATACACCCATTAAAAATTGATACTGCCAATTTAATTATAAGATTACACACACCCATCACCATTTTTTGTTATTAATACACATATAAGATAACAGAAACGCAGATTGCTCACCATAGTAAAAATTCAAAAAACTTAAACCCAATAATTGTTGAAGGCAATTCAAGGAGAAAATCTTGTATGAGCTGGGCGTATAAGGCACCAGTTGATTTGGGAACCTGATAATGAGGTGCTTATTAAGGAGCTTTTACAGCCCACATGCATAATAATTGTTTAGCTGATTCACAGATGACTAATGAACTTATAAATAAGTAAATAAATAGTTATATAATTATTTTTATATATAAATATATAAAATTAGCGGTAATCCCGAAACGGTACATCGGTATTGACCGGTACCGAAATATTTCATTTATTTGACCAAACTGAAACAGTCTCTGGTGTACGGTATTGATTCCCTTGTTTTTGGTCCCTAAAATGAAAAATGCATTCCATTTTGGTTTTTACTGTCATCTCACTAATGAAAATTGCTTACATGACAAACGGAGTGCATTGTTTGCATACTAAATGTTGACATGACCATTAAAAAAATGGTCCTGAGACCATTGGACTTGGTGAAATTCATATTCAAATCTTTATCAATAGGATTGAAGAGTATGGTGACATACTGGTGTTGGTGAAATTTGAGACCAATTGGATAGTCAGATTGAGTAAACATAACTATACAAGTACACAGCACATGTCCATCATGCGCTATACTTAGATTTGAAATCTAACCGTTAGATTTGAAGAATATAATGAAAGGTTAATTCTAATAAATTATGGTCACAATCAAACGATTGGATTTAGAGAAATGCGTAGTCAAAGTTGGTCAAACCCGATCAAACTTAATAGATGGTCCCGATACTACTGGACTTGGTGAAATTCATATTCAAATCTTGATCATTAGGATTGAAGAGTATGGTGACATATTGATGTTGGTGAAATTTGAGACCAATTGGATGGTCAGATTGAGAGAATATATATAGCCATATAGGTACATAACACATGTCCATCACGTGCCATACTTAGATTTGAAATCTAACCATTAGATTTGAAATCTAACCACCCAGTAACTTATTATTGAATTCATATTTTGGAAATCCAATCGTTGGATTACATTTTCTATATGTTCTTCACATGCATGCCAATTTTCATGTCAATCAGATGTAATTTACCATTTGTTCTATAAACTTATCTTTTATGCATTATTTTAAACTACAAAAACTTGAATTTAGACAATTGATTGATGACATGCCTATTAATCTTTGATTACCTTCTAATTTTGTAAGCATGAAAAATGTATGAAGATAATGTAATCTAACAGTAAATTTGTCAAAATTCACATCGAATTAAGAAATATAAGGTTGGGTTCAAGTTATACCTGACGTAATTCTAAAAAATGTTACACCACCCAATAACTTATTATTGAATTCATATTATTTAATAACAATAAATTTAACATCTCTAGATGTTAATTCTCAATACCTTTAACAAGCACATCTTTGATGCACATTCGCATTCTTATGAGTCCATGACTCGTTTAAGAGTTATACCCCCACACTTCTTGGATATCATAATTCCACAATTTGAGTTTCTAAACCCCACAATTTGGGTTCTCAACCAATCCAAAATTCACATATATACACATATTGTAATTACATATATCAAATGTAATAATTAGACATAGTGAATTTCTTTAAAATTATATAAATGATTTTAACGATACAAACTAATAACACAAATAGTTACTAGTGTATAGATATCAAAATTCTATCTTTTCCCTTTTGTTTCAAACCTTTTACTAACCTTAAACCAAAATATTTTATATCTTATTCTAATACCCACTCACAACCAATTGGTTTTGAAACTAAAAATAGATCCATTAAGACCCAATTATTATTAAATAATATCAAGTCTATCTTATCATTAATAGCTTTTACAATAGAAAACTACATCTTTTACAAGCACAAAGTTTTCTCAAACTTTAGGATCACTTTCCTCAAAAAGTACTATGGGTATTTAATTAGGACTACACTTTTATTACCTTTAACGAGGTAAACAAGAGCTTCAGATTAAATAAAATTTCACCCAATAACTTATTATTGAATTCATATTTTGAAAATCCAACCGTTGAATTACATGTTCTATATGGTCTTAACATGCATTCCAATTTTCATGCCAATCGGATGTAATTTACTATTTGATCTATAAACTCATATTTTATGCATTATTTTAAACTACTAAAACATGAATCGAGACAATTAATTGATGACATGACTATTAATCTTTGATCACTTTGAAATTTTGTAAGCATGAAAAATATATGAAGATAATGTAATCTAACGGTAGATTTGTCAAAATTCACATCGAATTAAGAAATATAAGGTTGGGTTCAAATTACACCTAACGTAACTCTAAAAAATGTTATACCACCCAATAACTTATTATTGAATTCATATTTTGACAATTCAACCGTTGGATTACATGTTCTATATGGTCTTAACTTGCATGCCAATTTTCATGCCAATCGGATGTAATTTACCATTTAATCTAGTAAAAAACCTAAGGATGATTTAACCTAACTATGAAAGAATTGAAGTTTTAACAATAAGACTTAGACCACTAACATCCTATTGCTACCTCGAGTAGAAAACTTACTACCAAAACCACGTGATAGCTCCAAGTCCACGTACTACTTCTTTTCTTGATTTGCAGCAACCACAAGTTCTCCTACTTGTGACTTTGAGACTCCACTCAAAGGTTTCAAATCTTCTTTAAGTTCTTTAAGCAGCAACTGAAGAGATCATCAAGTTCTTGACATGAATCTTGATCTTGATAACCCTAAGTGTGTGTATGAAGGTAAACACCTTTAGATTTCACAAAAGATTCAACACACAACCATCAAAAGACCTCAAAAACGTAGCTAGGGTTTTTCCTTTTATACTTGAAGTAAAACACTTAACCCTACACGTCAAACTGGCTTGGGCTGAACTGGAAATTATGCAGAAAAATAAATCTGCACGTAGTTCGATCGATCGAGCCTAATTTTCAATCGATCAACCCTTGCAGATTTAGTCCAATAATTTCTGCAATCACTCGATTCCAATTTTACACTTAATCACACTTAATTGTGCCTTATAGTTGCACACATGTAACATTGCACCTGAATCAAAACACCAATTGGAAGGATTTATAATTATAGCCATATGAAATATAGTGATCTTTATTACATACATCACTCACCATAGCAATAATGTCCTTAATGATAATTGCTTCATTGGCATTTCCATCTTCATCCTTCTTATTCTTTAAGAACTTACATTCTCAAATGTAATGGTCTTTCTTTCCACAAAAGAAACATGACAAATTCTACTTGTCATTGTTGGGATCCTTGGAGTTGTTCTTCTAAAACCATTCACACTTTTATTCACATTCAAGTGTTTATTGGTCTTACTAGAACTTCCAATTTTAACATTGTTCACATTCACTTTAAAATTGGTGTTAGTTACACCTCTAACCGGACTTTCCTCTTCAATTCAGTGATGTTGTCTAAATTGATCTAAAGTGAGATCTTCTGACATGTTATTTAATGTTTTCACATAGTTTAGAAAATCACTTAGGAAAATATTCACATACTCTATCACTTTAAGAGTTTAAGTTCCCATCCTTTAGATTTTCTACTTTACTTTATAACATTTAAACATGTCAAAATTTCATTCTTATATCTCAATTCAAATAAATTCGCAACACATACATATATTCTAACAAAGAAACTCATCAATCAATTTGAAATTCAAATTGTCCATGAACAAGAAATTCATACCTTCAATGTTCAAACTATGAACGTGGCTTTTAATGCATTCACAATGTGAAAGAATCATCACCTTGTCTTGCCAACAAAGAAACTTGTTTCTTTAAGTCTTGTTCCATTGAATCTTCATCATGATTGATTCATTATTTGAAGAACTCTTCAAATCCAAGCCAATTTCACAAAACCATGGTTCAACATCTCCAAAGTTGTACCATCATTTACTCCTTGTCTTGCAGCAAATATTGTCTAAGATTGTTAGGGATTTCACCAAATTAAGGAGTAATAATGAAAGAACAAATGAACACATTAAGTAATTAGAAATTAGTGATTGACTTGGAGGCACAATTGAATATTATCCTTAGACAATATTTGTCCCCATACGCAAGTTGTTAAAGGGTTTCTACAAACTTGTCCCAAGGATACAGCCAAATTTATTGGGTTCTACAAATAGCAATTTTAGAGAATACCCACAGGGTTATAATTTTCAAGTGAACATTAACCTCTATTTATACCCATAGGGTTATAACCCTTCAAAAGGTACGTATGGAGAGTTACGATGCCTAAAAAATAAATAATTATCTCATCATTCTTTAAAAATTACCATAAGACTAGGAGTTTAAGAATAATGCTTGTGCCACATAAAATGATACAATTTATACCACAACTCGCCACGTGGGTGAATTATGACACGGCGAATTGTGGTACAAATGATGCCACTTTAGATGGCACTAGCATAGCTCGGAGTTTAATTAAACTAATATTTCTGGTGCCACCAACTAGTGCACAACTTTGGCCACAACTCGCCACATGGCGAGTTGTGCACTAGTTTTTGGCACCAGAATTTTTTATTCCATATCTTTAATAAGTAGGCGAAAAGTACTTTTTAGTCCCTATATTTTCTGGCAATTCTCATTTTAGTCTCTATATTTTATTTTTACTACTTTTAGTCCCTATCTTAAAAAACACTTCCCGTTTTGATCCCTACCATTACATCAAAAACGAAAAAAACTAACATGACAAATGACAAGAATAAATAATATTAAATTAATGTTCACGTTGTCTAAATTAATAATAAAAAATATTTTTTGGTATTAAAAAATGTAATAAGTAATTGTCTCTCTTGTCCTCGTCTTTTGTGCAGAACCTCACGTTAAAAAAGAGGACAGAAAGAACCCAGAACCTCACCTTGAAAAAAGAGAAAGAGGCAGCATGTAAATAAAGTTGGACCGAACACTTTGGTTGATTGAGATTTTGTAGTTTTATTTTTTAATTCTTATTTTGAAGGACTGAAATGAATCGAGTTGGACCAAACAAACCAAATTTGGACGGTAATAAACTGAATTGGATCCATTAGATTGAAACGGACCGAAACTTTATATTTACTTTATTTTCAATAACATGTAATATAATTTAAACTAATTCCTCGCACATTAAGGGGGTGTTTCGTATATGTGTTTGAAACATGTGTTTTGTTGTTTGAAAACGTGTGGAAATACATGTGGGTGAAAAAGTATATAGAAATGCGTGTAATATTATTTAAAAACTAAAAATGTGTGTTTGAGTAAGTGTACCAAACACCCCCTAAGAGTCCGTTTGGATACCACTGAAAATTGAAAACACTGTAGCAAAATAATTTTTAAATGTGTAAATAGTACCGTAAGACCTATTTTTAATGAGAAAGTTGCTGAAAAAAGAGGTTTGTGATTCCTGTAAACAATGCACGGGACTTATTGGTGTGACATAAAGCCACAAAAACTGAGAAACACACTTCAAAAAAAAAAAAAAAAAAAAAAGGTGAAACGCTGGACATGGAGACGCAGACGCCAATCCAAACGCATACTAATCACAAAATGAGTATTACGATAATAATCGAAAAGGAAAAAACCCAAAAAAAAACCCGGAACACTACTTCCTTTATCTGTTTGTTGAAACAAAAATACAGAAGTAATGAAGTTTAAA